>JAOWBL010004977.1:0-10616 GCA_028564865.1 Zenarchopterus dispar | reverse complement strand
TATATATATGGAGAACCAGAGCTAAATTAAATGAAAATATAGATCACTAAATTGGTTCGCAAAACAACCGAAAATAGTCTCATCTATTTAAAAAGTTTATTAAAGTCTATTTCAATGAGCATTTTGAATATGAATTATGTAATTCATGATTAATTCATGATTAAATTCCCATCCATCCATTTTCTATACACGCTTAATCCTTTACAGGGTCATTATTAAATGATGTCATTTAATTTTAAAACCTATTTGAAAATGCATTTTAAAATGGAGAAATGTATAACTGAATCTAAATACTAATTTAGGAATGCATTTTTCTTTCAGGCATTTATGAAGGTAGCTACTTTCTCTTGCCACATTTCTAATTCTTTTTAAATTTGGATTTTTTTTTTTTTCAAATAATTTCTCAATTTACCCTCTCCATTTACATTTTCTGAGGCACTTTGGATCTTCAACAAAGAAAAGTAGACTTAAAATTTTAATTTTAGGTCTTTTAGTTCAACAAACCTCTGTAATTGATCTGCCTTTCTTTGCTTAAGACCACAAGTTGAAACTTTTCAGTTGTTTTATTTTAGTAATTGTTTAAATGAGACAATAGAAAAACATGGACTAGAGAACAAGTCTGAACATTTAAGAACTTTGATTTGAATTTTTTATTCTCATATTCATTATCTCAGGACCCCTGACATTCATCTGATGTTTATCAATGAATTTTAACATCAATAATCTAATGATGACATTTGCAGTAATATGTCAGCTAGAGGAGCCAAAATCATACTTTTAATTTTAACATTTTGTTTACAATGCCAGTTAGATGAAGAGTATTTGGACAATAAAAGCTTTTATGGTTTTCCCTTTGTACTCCTCCACAGTGGATTTTAAATAAAACAATAAAGATGTGATCAAAGGGCAGGCAGACTTTAAACTTTAATTTAAGCAGTTTCACAAAAACATACGGTTTAGTATTTGAGAATTACAGCCATTTTAAGCAAAGTAGCTCAATATTAAAGTGTTGAAAAGACAACCGACTGGAAAAAAACTTTGCATTTCAGGTCAGTTTTGGCTCATTTCCTTGTTACTTCAGTACCAACAAAGTAGAAAAAAGGTCAGGTGTTGATATTGAATATTTAGCTGGCATTTGGCAGGCATTTCCCAAATGCCAATATGAAGTTGAAGGAAATCAAGAATTCACTAGAGAAGGTACCAACCTTTATGAACGTTTACAACAAGGTGCAAACCACTGGTAACAATCAAGAGCAAGAAAACAAGATTAAACTTAAAGGTTCTTTGGAGACATGAAACCAATATAAACATGTACTGGAATGATGTGAAGAGAAAAATATGGAAAATAAAAGAAGCAGCTCATGATCCAAGAAATACCACGTCATCTGCCAAACATTGTGGAGGCAGTGTTTTGGCATGGGTATGTGTGGTTCTGAGTGGAAATGAAGAGGAATTCTGAGGTGTAGATAGCTGTACTCACCACTTTTGATCGGCCAAGTGGTACAAAAATTGTGATCAATCGTCGTGCAGATGTAAAGTGACAATATACACACACTGAGATTAGACTGTGAAGGCAAAGAAAAGAAATTCATCAGTGGCACCGTCAGTCACCTGATTTCAGCCCAACAGACCATGCTTTTCAGCTGCTGAAGACAATACCAGAAACAAAAAAGGCTCACAAATAACTCAGTTCACTTTACTTGTATGGTACCAATTCATAGCAACGTCATCTTAAGGCACAAAACACAGAAAGTACTCAAAGTTTACAATGTTAAATGTAGATAGCATCAAATCCTCATTTTAGAGTAATTCTCCATCCTGAGCGAGCACAAGGCAACAGTAGAGAAGAAAATACCTGGTTAACAGACCTAAATTTAAAAAAAATTTAAATAAATAAAAATAATGTGGTTCCACAAGAGAGAAGTCTGATAACTGAAGGCTCTGGATCCCAATCTACTTTTACAAACTTTAGGAACCACAAGTAAACCTGCTGTCTGAGAGCGAAGTCCTCTGTTGGGATGGACCATAGGTTCTGTAAGATGAGACGAAGCTGGGCCCTTATGGGCTGTAGATGTGAGGAGAAGAACTTTAAATCATACCCTGAACTTATCAGGAACCTTAGATAAATAGGGTCTCTCTGGGTAAAGTTCATCACAACTCTGGCAGATTTTGGATCAGCTGGAGGCTGTTCAGAATTGTAAGAACTTCCTGCTAACAAGGATAACACGTCCAAGCATCTGTAAATGAATTAACGGTATCAAATCCAGAACTGAGCTCTAACAGAACAAAAACAGACACAAGTCCAGTGTCTGAGGTCAGGAGGAGATGGTTGGTCGTTTTCCCCAGTGCTGTTTCTATTATGGGATCTAATCAAGCAGTAGCTGAAGGTGGAGGTGGAGAAGAGCTGGGAAAGAAACCTGCAGAGAGGACATTAGGAATGTGGCGCATGTTCATGAGACTGAAGGGTGTTATTGATTGTAAAGAATTTTCATCAAAACATTAAATGGTTGTTTACAAATGATTTTCAGGCCCTGAAAATGTTGATACTTCAATCATGAGGGTTATAAATCCTTATTAGTCCAAATTTTAATATTATCCAAAAACAATAAAAGGGAAAGATTTACGTTAATGTGATTATTGTCTTACTATTTCATAAGCTAATTGCACTAACATCTGCTAGCTTAAGTTTCAATACAAATTTAAATTAACTTGTTCTATAAGATTTATAAGGGTCCAAGTTATTGATGCTGATTTTAAATGAAGCCCTAACACTTCTAAATGTTGCAAAGTTTTCATTAAATCACAAATTAAACATAATTTTCATAAGTAATTGATATATAGACATTCTTATTCTAAAATGTCAACATATGTTTTCTTTCAGAGCTCAATAATAACATTGTAAGGGGTTGGTTCGTGTTAAACAGGAGGGCTTAATCTGACAATTTAAAAACCAAATTATTAATTGAACTATTTATTGATTTATAATTCCTAGGTCTGAGCTATTTCAGTTTAACTAGTCCAGTTTTAGTAGTTTCATTTGAGTCTTCAGCTCTGTCAGTGATAAACAATCCTGATCTTGACACACCACAAAAATTACATTAAATTCCTTCTTCACATGTAAAACGAGTGCTTTTAAAGAGAAAAAATATATCCCAGACAAACAAGAGGTAGGAAGGAAAGTGACCATTTTTATCCATTTTGTACTTCTTAAAAGAAACAGTTGCATTCTTACAGGGACCAACAAGTAGGTTTGCAACTAGCGCCATCTAGTGGAGTGGGGAAACTAATGCACACGCTGCAGGGTTATGTGCAGAGGTGCACATGGTAGGTGAAGGACGCACGGTGTAATACATGTTTTAAATGTTTTCTTGCTTCAACACACCCTGATTGTCAATGACACAAGCATGCGTGACCTTGATAAGAAGGATTCAACAGACGCACTTTGAAATTTATGGTCTTTATTGTACCATTGTACAATCTGTTATACAGATTTAAAAGAATAAACATCAATCCCTTGCTTGAGTTTCTCCATTCGTTTAAACTACCTGTGCCATCCATTGTCAGTAGCAGTCTTTTCCACATCTGTGTGTTGAATGTAAAAAAAAAAAAATTAAAAAAAATCACTGTCACATAAAACAGAACAATCTGATACAACTCTTTAACAGTCTAAAATAAATAAATCACTTTTAAAGAAACTAATAATCCAGGAATGGCATTGTGCCGGACAGAAATCTACCTTCACAACTCTGAATAAAAGAGGCCAGCCCAAGCATATGGCATTCAAGGTAAATAAAGACTAATATAAATGAATACAAGTGGAAATCTTTACTCTATATGTACATAATTCATCATGTTCCATGTGTGACGTGTTTTTTTTTTTTCTCCAGTATTCAACTCATCTGCCAGGATACGTGCCTGTAAAGAAAACAGAAAGCACACATCGTCTCCTCAATCCAGAAGTGTCAGGTGACACAGACGCAGGTGACAAGGCTGAGAATGGCAAAAGGCAGACAGACGCAGATGGCTCTTATACGAAGGAAAATGAAGATGAGTTCTCTCATTCACATCTCCGACAGTGTCCATAAGATTGAGTAGAGCTTCCATTGTGTGACGTGATGGCACTCTGCACCTCCATTACTTCTTTTTTAACTTCAGCAAGGAATTCAAAAAAAGGCCTAGAGGGTAGGGAGTCCTCTCACTGATATTGTCTGTAGTCTCCAAAAGGAGCAGTGGGCATTGGAGCAGGAGCAGGTTCCTCGGCGAACTGGGGGCCTAACAAAGGAAAACGAAGGGAAAGATCAGAACGACATGGAGGCCAACCAGAGGTCTGAGTAAATAGGATTAGAAATATGTACTAATGAGATCAGGATATCCCAAAAAGCCAAACTGTCAAAATCCACCATAACTTTGATGAAATGCAACATCTTTCCGTTCAAGCTTTAACACCGCTTGATAACATTTACTTTTTGAGCCTTATAAAGCAAGAAAGTCACACCAAGCTTATTTTAACCAAGAGATTAAAGGGCTTTCTTTTTTTTTTTAAATTCACTTATTGATGAACATCCCTGATTATTGATGAAACAATCCTTAATAGTTTTTTTGTACATCTTTATAGTTTAAACAGAGACGGGGATATAAAGATTTTAGTCAATAATGGCAATCCAAGGCTACATGAGCACTTTCTTCCATTATTTTTTTTTTAATTCAATGTCATAATACAGATTTAGAGCATTTTTAAAGCTGTGCAAATATATAAACTAAGTTATAATTAATATATACTATGGAACTGATATTGGTGCTAAAGAGAACCATCTTTTGGAAGACAAAGTTTCTTTTTCCTTTGGTATCATAAATGACATAATATATTTGACATAATACATTATACTTGTAATTTAACATATATGTTCCTGTGTACCTGCTAATTGGGTGCTGTTTTGCACAAAATAACATATGGAAGTGACAAAAGCTCCAAAAAAAAAAACAGTAATAGCCATCCTTCATCTAGACATAAATTTATATTTGAACATCTCACTAATCAACCATCTACAATGTCTAGAAAGAAAAAAAAAAATCCACTTACACTCTTAGACCATAAAAGCGTAGCTGCTTTTAGTTAAAGTGCTTAATGATCCACAAAACTGGTCGGATTGACATAAATTTTTACATTGTATACAGGAAAGGGTCACTTTTCCTTTGAGACACAAAATGCTGTTGGCCTCTTTTATGAAACAAACTACCAGTAATAAGAGTATCACTCACCAGTTGGGAATTGTGAGGAGGCAAACCTCGTAAGCAAGATTCCAGCACCCTCTATCAAAGCCAGCAGAATACCTCCCATGGCTGCAGAGCCAACCATGGCTATTGGTCCATCTATAGAAGAATAAACACACATATGCAGTACGGTAAAATCGCCATTTTGAACAGACAGATTAAATAGGAAACACAGAGACAATATAATATGCTGATCATTTCTATTTCTAAGAGGACAGTTATACTCAACAGGACAGTGGAAAAGGAGAACTTTGCAAACATGTTTCAATTACAGTTTCTGTATGGAGAGTGTGTTGCAGTAACGTGAAATACACAGAAAGAGGACTGCTGGAAATCCACACTACAAATTAAGGGAGTGGACAAATCCTTAACATCAGCCGCTGTGGATCGTGACCACTCTAATCAATAAGCTGAGTCCATTAGGGGGCCCAATTTACACACAGCAGACTGAAAAGGAGGGAAGTCAAAAACATAAATGGTTGGGAGAAACTGGTCAATTCAGTCAGTAAAAAAAAAATGGGGAAAAAAAATCCATGAGTTAATTAGGACTCGTACATCAATATTTTGACCCTGAGAGACTGTGGGGAAAGTATAAATTTGCTTTTTTGCTTTACTACTTCTAAAGTTATCAAGAAGTTAATCTTAGTAGTTGAACATGTTATTTTGACAACACCTATCCTTTTTAATGAGGATAACAATACTACTACTACTACTAATAATAATAATAATAATACAAGATATGTTGACAAATAATCCTGAAAACAAGCAGATAAAGAAATTCTAACATGATTTCAAAACTTTTGGATGAACTTGTAATCTCACAAACACACAACAGGCAGCACTTAGAAGAGCTCTGCTTCTGAAAGGCTCCCGACAGGAACTGATGTTGCAATGACGACTGGATGTTAAATGCCAGTTTCCCCTGATGTACTCACTTCTTGCAGCGAGGATGGCTCCAGTCATAGCCCCACTTGTTATTGAATTCCAGGGGTCCTCCTTCCCTCGAACTTTTACTAAACCACAATCGATCATGGAAAAGAGGCCTCCCCACACTGCGAAGCTACCTGCAAACGCATGCAAAGAATTTAAATATGCTGGAGCAGAAACAATGTAATATTATGTCCTATCATAAATGTAAACAGAATGTCGTCAACCTGATTAAACTCACTGTTCTTCATAAAAGGAGGAAATCATGAAGTGTCAATATTTTTGCCTTTTTTCTTCTTACCTCCAAGTTGTGGGGCTCTAGTCTTGATGGCAGTTAAACTCCCCCTCATCCTGTGGCTCATCCCCTAATGGAGGTACAAAAACACATCTCAATGAAAATTTTTACTTGAGCAGAAAAGTCAAAATCTAAATATTCCAAGTGGATTAAAAGCCATTTTCTGATCCAGAGAAACACAGAACTTGGGTCCCCCTCTATGGCAGATGGGAGTGGGGGTGTAAGAGTGTCATTGAACCAGAAAGTGAGTAACCTGAATGGCAGATCAGTCACCACTAGCATGTGAATCTAAGTAAGCCGTAAAACCATTTGGACATTATCTTAAAATAAACTAAGTACAGTCAATTTACAATTTAGTGTTACCACAGTAACAGAAACTTGCTACAACTCATGATATACATGTGTCAAACAGTTTAATGCTGTATATATTATAGAGTAAATTACTGTCATCTTCCTATCTAAAAGGCAAAGTAAATGTTGAGCTGAATCTATGAGCTTACCGAGGGTGCATTTCTGAAACCCTTCACTGCCTGAAAAATTCCTCCTCCAATAGCTCCCATAGTGAATGCTCCACCGCAGTCATCCACGATCCTCCAAGGGCTGAAAGTAGACAGTTAACATAATTTAGCCTCATACAACCCCTCGTAAGAAGCTGCACAGTACAGATGGTAAAGACAAATCTGAAATTGCATGAATCTTATTATTATTTAAGTATTATGACAAAAATTTAATATAAACATTAATGGATGTAAATTTCTCATATTTTAAAACTGAACACACTGATGCAGAACACAAAAAGGGCAGTTATAAACTAAATACCCTATTCTGCAAGGGACGATGTCTTTCACAAACAACAAAATCATGAATATTGCGTGTACAGTGAGCACCACATAGTAGTTGGCATCGGTTTAATCGCAATGGGATCAGTGATGTTTGTCCACACTAGTCAGTTTTTTTAAAAATAAAACAGATCTGCATCCACACAAGGATTTTGACTCTGCATTTGAAAACATCTACCACCCACAATACAACACTGTAAACACACATCACATAGCCATCTCTCTGGCTACACAAGAAGGAGTGAAAACAAGCTTAAAACTTTGCTGAATATAACAATAAGTGTAAGAAATATGGGATATATTTCTTGTTTAACCAGTGGTGACAGGTTATTAAAAGAATATCTCTTTTTTTTTCATTTTGCTTTGATATTTTCCCTCTGGACAATGGATTTGTGAGGATGAAAAAATGTGAGAATAATATTTATAATGCTTAAATTACTTTAAGGAAATTCAATTGCATTTCCACTTAATTTTGATATGATACATTACAGTTTCCTAACACAAATAAACTACTGTAAATTGCACATAAGCAGTTAACAAAAACATAAAACAGACGACACAATCGCTTCATTTCAAGACCTCAATCAAATGAGCACGAGAAGCCGAAAATGAATTTTAAGTTTGACGTAACTGTCTCTTCTTTACCTGGTTGTTTCACTCCTTAAACAAGCCAGGTACCCATTTTGAGTCACGTGTCACTCAGGATCAATACAAGATATTTTCATGCTGCCGTTTAAATCAACTGTATGTCAACTCTTCATGGATATTGAACAAGTTTATGTTAGTAGAGTCAACTCCATTCACTAAATAATTCGTCTAACTCGATGTGTACCTCTGAATATGATGTGAAATCTTCAGGCTGCCTCCACAGATGTCTGAGCTAACAGCTAAATCGACATAATTTACTATATATTACATTTCCAACGAACAGAAACGGTTACAATGTTGACGGCAAGCAATAAATGTGTATTGCCCGTTACGGTAATCGCAGCCAGTGAAGGGAATGAACTAGTGAAAGAAAAAGCCGACAAGGTCACCAACAACGTGATTTAGCCGTTAGCGCCGTTAGCAGGTGAGCCCACACCGCCATTCCATTTATATGGGAAATTAGCATCACAGCTAACGTCACACCGCTAGCCGCAGCCGTTTCAGGAGTTTTGCGACGTGTCACGCGTTATAATACAAAAACAGTGACCCTCACTGAACATCGTTGTCTTTTAAAATCAATTCAAAGGCAGGATACGATTAAACGCTTTTGATCTAGCATTATCATTATTATTAGTTTGTTACACTCACCACGGCTCTCTGGCATACTCCTCCATTTTGTTCTTTTGGTGTTCGCCCTGCTCTGACGTAACACTTGAGTAATCCCTGACGTAACCTCCTCTTCTTCGTGTTTTTTCTTTTTTTTTCTTTTTTTTTTTTTTTAATGGATTTCAAAATATTTGAATACTTCCACCTACCGAAGCAATGTTTGTACACCACACTGCTTTTATATTCTTCCTGAAGCTTATTTGGTGATTTATCACCAGTGTTCAATAACGACAATGATTTCAAAATAAATGTATTTTTTCTTTATCTTCAGTTGAATAGTCATATTAAGATAGATAGATAGATAGATAGATAGATAGATAGATAGATAGATAGATAGATAGATAGATAGATCTTATATTCTATCTATCTATCTATCTATCTATCTATCTATCTATTAACCAGAACATCACATATGCATTGCTTTACAAATAATAAACACGAAGAACAAAACAAAAGAAAAATCACAATAAAGGGCATTTCAGGATATAAAATAAATGAAATAGAACCAGGATATAAATCTGAATAAGAATAGAAATATAATCAGGAAAACTGGATTATTATAAATATTAACTATCAATAAGAATTATAATTAGAACCTGGATATGGAGGAGAAACAGAATAAGATAAGAATATAGATGAATGAATAAATAAATTAGTGCATTATATAAATTGCAGTATATAAATAAAAAATAACTGTAAACAAAACCAACATGCATAGGCATGTATAAACATATATATATAGCTGGAGTGTGCTTGGCTGCTTGTGCTTATGATGTGCATTTTGAGTTTAACAGTCTGACAACGGTCAGGTAGAAACTTGATGTGTTGAGGTACCGTTCGCCTGAAGGCTGGAGGGAGAAGAGTCTGTGACAGGGATGGGTGATGTCCCTAATGATCCTTCCAGTCCTTGACAGGCAGTTTTGTTCAGCCAGGTCCTTAATGAGTGGCAGTGAGACCCCAAGGATTTTCTCAGCTGCTCTCACCATGCTCTTCAGTGCCTCTCTGTCTTAAACACTGCTGCTGACATGCTACAGGGAGATGTTGCTCATTAATAGTGAGGCCAGATGGGCTGAGATGAGCCTTTTTCTGCCTCCATAGGAAAAGCAGGTGCTCGTAAACTTTTCTGACACTAGAGGAGGTGTGCAGGGTCCAGATCAGGTTGTCAGTCACATGCATCTCCACAGCCGGGTGTTATTTTATTCTTCTTTGTGATATTGTTTAATGGGATTCTCTCAATTTGTTATTCCAAAAAGTCCTTAATTTTTTTTCTTGATGTAATAAGACAGACCCATTAAGGTTTCTTAGTTATTCAGTTTTATTGTTTTTGTTTTATATTATTCACACTGTGTTTACATAATTTATCCAATTTGTTTCTTGCAGGTGTTTTAGTCACCCAATTATTTTAGGGGAGACATTTGTCAGCTTCGAGCTTGAAATCATTATTTTTTCCATTTTTCAGTTGTGATCTTTTAGAAATATGTTTATGTACACAATATGCGTTTTAAAAATATTACTGAAGCTTGAGCAAGACTGACTTACTAAAACATCATAAGTAAGTAACTTTATTGTTGCCACATGTACAGGACATACAGAGTTAAAATTGTGTTTCTCTCATATCCCTGGTGCACAAAAAAAAACAACAAACATGAGGTATATGCAAAAAATAATTAAAAAAATAAAAATACAATATTTACAGATGTTAAAAGATATCTATGAAAAACAAAAGAAACATAACTACCCAGACAGCATATGTACAATGTAATCTGGCAATAGGGATTGTACCAGTGTGAAAGTGTAAACAGTGTGGTCATGTGACTTATTGAGCTTTCTATCCATCCATCCATTTTCTATACCCACTCAATCCATCTACAGGGTCACGGGGGTCTGTTGGAGTCTCCACGAGTCCACTGCAGGCCCACATATATATATATATATATATATATATGTGGGCCTGCAGTGGACTCGTGACC
>JAOWBL010004975.1:0-10619 GCA_028564865.1 Zenarchopterus dispar | reverse complement strand
AGGGTTTCATCACATCTTCTGTTTGAGCTCTTTCCACAACACTTCTGCTGGATCAGTGTTTTGACATGAAAAAAAAAACGAGAAAAAAAAAAAACAGACTTTATTCTACATCTTTAAAAACATAAAAATTAACTAAATCTGAAATTGAGCAAGAAAGAAAAGGAAGTCCTGATCCACCATCTTCTTCCTGCTGACCTAACAGATCTGCACAATGTATTCCAGGTTTGACTGCACAAAAACAACATAACTGGTTAAGAAAAAAGAGCAACAGCCTGAATAGATGGAACAACTGCTGTCACCAAGCCAACACATGCTCAGCATCTTTCAAAATGTGCTACAGCTGACACTGGGACAGACTTCAGAAAATATCACCAGGGTGAAGTGAATGTTCTGGAAGCTGCTGTCCTGATGTTACCTTGTTATCAGTGGAGGATTCTGAGCTTCAGTCCCACAATAGAAGGTTACTAGTGTAGCAAAAAACAGTAAATATCACCAGTAAGAGTTAGTACAGTGAACTGGAAACACTGGCAAACTAATGACTAAATGAAACAGATTATGAGATTAGTACTATAGCATTTTTTATGTTGGCCTACATGTCACCGCAGGTTTTGGGTTCTGGACCCAAGTGCAGAATCCTAACTTGCAACAGTGACAAGAAACAAAAGAAAACAAAATGGACTTTCTCGTAGTCAGAGTCTTTATGTAAAAATCAAACAGTTCCTTCTCCAAAAAAAAAAAAGAAAAAAAAAAAAGGAAAATCAACAAAAAAACAGTTCAGAAAACTCTAACTGAGAATTGCTTTGTGGGAAAAACAAAGCAAGCAAAACAATCACACTGCAAAAACACAAAACTCATACTTGGTTCACAGTTCAGAGAAGCAAAAAGTATGATCCCACACAGACTGCAGGGAACGACTGGTATAAATGAGAGTCCAATCAGGGCTCAAGGGGTTGCAGGTGTGGAAACAGGTGAGAGGAGTTCCACCTGTAGGGAAAAAAGGGTATAGCAGGCACACAAGCAGAAAACATAACACTACACCCAGCATTGTCAAATGTCAGCCCAAGTTCACAACAGCATTGTTGAAAAAGAAATCTTTGGTTCTGCATCCTTTGCTAGGTGTGAAAGAGTGACCAAAGACAATGCTTTTAGAAAGCAATCGATAACTCTAATAGTGATTAATATTGTAATATTGGCACTGTGTCATATTGAGCTGGTCTTTATTAAGTACAAAACTTTGTTAGAAAATTGTGGATCAGTACTGGACAACAGGAACAGTAGGTTCATCTCAGCTGCAGGTCACTGCTCCTCTAACATTAAAATGACCCAGGCCAGATCTCTGAAAGCACCTAAGAGTGAGAGAGACGTAGTCTGTGGACTACTGAATAACTGGAAAGGGGAATTGCAGTCTCTCCTATTTCCATTAGCTGTATTTTTTAAGATAACATGTTCCACTGACAGAAATATGTCTGCTGTACTGAATATCCTGAGGAAAACAGTGGATATAATTGAGTGTTATATCAGCAGGGATACAGGGGAGTATGCTGGAGTTACAAATTACCTCTAAGAGCACATCTCTAATAACTTCAACCATTTGTTTTTACACTAAATGAAACAAAAAACTGAAGTGAATTGAATTTTACATAATATCTTTCTCTCCTGAACTTTAATAAGTTTTTTTTTTGGTAGAAACATGAAATAACAATCTCATTAAAATAACTAGCTGAAGTTCACTCACTCTTTGTCAACTCCTGAAAGACCACAAATACTTCAAACTTAACTGTAAATATAGGATTCTGGGACCCCCACCATTGCTCATTTCAGCTTATAGCTTTTACTACAAGCCTCCAGTCCTGTAGGTGCTCCATACAATAATAGGTATTCAGGCTTTATTTAGACTATAAGGTGCTTTTAGTCAGTTAGAGAAAATACTGATGCCTAGTACTTTTTTTTAACTTAACTGGACAGTGTCTTCACTCAAAAAACAAAGAACAAGGAAGGTGGTGCACTTTACATAATATAGTTATATTCAGTTTACCTATAATATTTGTCTTTGTTGACTTGAATTTTCTTTTTTAAGAAGAACCCCATTAAGTGAGATAGTGTTAAAATATTTGTTTTAAATTTTCATAATTAAGTTTTGTGGAACCTGTTGACAAGAAAAAACTAACTGAAGTCAACGTTTCCTTTTTTTTTTTTTGAGTGTATGCAACCTTAAGTAATTAGAGTTCATGTTTACCTCTCTAAGGAGGTTTCAAATTTTGAAGATCTGATAACAGAGAAAGAAAATGATATGAACTCACACTTCCAGCCAAGTGGAGAAAACCCACATAATGAAATAAAGGAAATGGTTTTATAAAAGCGTTGCTGAACTGCCGTCTCAATCATTTGCTGGAAATTGGTAAAGCTTACTATTTCACCAGTGACCTGGACATAAATCTCCAATAGATGTGTGACCAGTATACTACTGCGACAAGGTTGTTAGCTGTAGCTGAAAATTCTTGTGCTGGATCTTAGGAACATAGAAATGAACATTTCACCTTTATGTGCATGTTTGTTCTCAGGTGAAAGGCACTTTTTTGTATTTCCTTAATCTCTCAATTTGGTTGCCCAAAAGCTTGTAATGAAACCTTTTGCAGGAAAAAATGAGCACAATATGGGTTTCTAGCAGAAAAGTTTCATGTTGTTCTGGTTTTGAATTTAGCTCAGCGTGTAAAATATTACACAAGGGTACATTGTTCCAGCACCTGTTTAATTTTAAATGGATGCTGTTTTTTTTTCTTCACTCTTCTAGCAAATGTGCGACTGATCTTGTGCTGTAGGAAACATTTATATGAAACTGCAGTATTGTCATCTTTTGAGTAGAGCAGGCCTTGAAACAAGTTCTATGATGAATGATTCATCTGGACATGGAAAAAAGCCCGTATTATTGTATTACAGTCTGCAAAGAGCACTGAGATTGTCTCACCTTTTATAAATGAACTGGGAGTTATAGTGTCTTACCATACTGATAGGTGTTGAAATGAGTATTCCAAAGTGGAATTGTTTGTCCTTAATGGGCAGCATATCATTTGGTTAAAAAAAACACAATATTGGACACAACTATTTGTTGTCAAGATTTTTTTTATGAAATTGAAATTTTTTTATGAAATTTTATTTTTTCATAAACATTCACACACAAAGCTTGCACTGAGATTCTGAAAATCTTAGCCTTCTAACTTCATTTCAAACAGGTAAAAGTAAAAGTGCTATTACCTACCGTCTCTTGTTGTTTTTCCTTTTACTCTGCTCCTTTATTGCATACAGTTGTCTCATGCTGTTTTACACCTTCAAGGCTGTAACTGGTGGATGCTTGTGCAACAAAAACTATGTTTGCCTTCAGCATGCAGCATGTCACATTACAAATCATGCCCTCCTCACTGTCAGCTGAATCTCTTCAGCCACTGAAGGCCAAAGCCACTCACTTTGTAATATCTGCAAATATGAATAAAATGTTAAAATCCTGTTTCCTAAACTTACTTTAAAGCACCAGTATTCCTTAGCCTACTCTCGCACTTGACTCGTTTCCCTCTCTGATCGACACTTGCACTCTCAGTCTCTCTTTCACAGGCTTACTCTGACTGCATCATACCTGCATTCCTCATAAATGAAAGCTATTTTTTGGGTATATGATTTAACATTCTCTCATATTAGATCAATTATGTCTGCTCCCTGCACTACTACACTTGTTGCAATTCTTCTCTTTGGAATTTTGGTTTGTAAAGAATTCTGTAATATTAGATGTGTGTTGAAGTAGCACAGGTGGGACTTAACATTAATTCAGGGAAACATCCTGAACCAGAGTGCATGTTTATAAACTGGATTAGGCCATATTTGATCTGTTTCAAGGGGTCTCAAAGTCAAGATCCACAAAGTCAGGGCTTTGCCTGATGTACAGATAAATGCTGTTTGCCATGAGTGGAAAAAAAATATTATTTTGTACTTAGCAGGCTGAGGTGACACTGAATTTGATGGTGGCCTCACATTTCTCTATATAGGGAAAACTCTGTAAAAGCTCTATTAAAATGGGCCCCACTCAACAGAAGTTGTTAGTTCTCTGTGGAGCAGGTTTGGGGATTTAAATTGAGGAGGGAGTTAATGCGCAAACATCCTCAAGTGCTTACAACTTTAAAAAGTTTTTGTCTTTCTGTCAGTAGAGTGAAGCTGTGTATCAGACTAAATGAAATGCAGCAATGTCCAAGCATTAACCGGTTTAAAAAGCAGAATAAAAATATGAATTTTATTGGATACAAGGATGAGAAAAGCTGTTAACTCTGCATAGAGGTAAATATTCAAAAAGTTGAACATATGTGTATGTGTGTCTGTGTGTGAGCGCCTGTATGTGTATGTGTTTATATATGTGTATATGTATATAAATTTGTATATATATACTCCATATACTGTTACTATAGAAACTATAAGCATGATAAAACTCCAGCAGGATGAGAATGGTTTAATAAGCTTGTTTCTCCTTACTCCTTTTTGTCATTATTATTGATGTTATCCTTATTATTACTAGTATTTGTTTGAAAAAAAAAATCCTTCAATTCATTCAGGTTGAAGTAGTACATATTATTTTATTATTTATTTAAATACACACCCTTGTTTATTTTCTTGTTGCAATATTTGAACCATCCTAATGTAATGTAAAATATGCCTCCACCAAAGCAATGTCAATAGATGGTGTCACCACTGTGGATTAACTAAAACCCTATAATTACCAGCTCTGCACACGTGCAGCTCAGAATAAAGGGGCTCCGGGCCTGAACAAGATGCTAACTGCAGTCTGTTAGCATTTTTAGATTGGACCCTGTTATTTTCTCTGGAGGAAGAACACATTAAACATGTGTTGGGCAATGTAAATGCAAAGCGTGTTATTGCCTCCCCAGCGGAGTTAAACCTAGAATAATTAAATAATTAAAAATGGCAGAAATGACTGAGGATGCAGCTAAAGACTTCCACCAGCAGTTGACTGAATCGAGTATTAAACAACAGCTCTTTTGTTCTTTTACATTTCCAAAGATATAAAAAGGTAAATTTACATTATTGGAAGTCTTGTGTGTCTTGGAATCATCCTTGTAAAATGTCATTACATTCTGCGTAAAATTTTAATCTGGATTACATGAGTAGTTTGTTTAGTCGGTTTGTCTGAGCAGTAAGCAGCAAACATGACTGTAACTGACATATGGTTCCAACCCTTGTTATTTTTTCCATTTTGTAAACTGAACTGAACAAATCATGTCTGTTAACCATCTGTATGATCGTATTTGCATCTTAGCCCTTTGATGGATCACTGAATGTCCAGTTTGTAGTAACAGCATTGTTTTTAAAAATTAGACATCATCCCGTGACAAACTGTTCAAATTGGATAACTGAGAAAGGAATTCATATATTGACGCCATAGTGTCAAATTCTCAATGTTTCTGCTGTGGGAATGAGGATCATAATATCTTTTGACTCACAATTTTTCTTCTCAAGTAATTCCCCAAACCAAATTGATATCCATCATCTGTATCCACTTATTCCCAATGAAGGTCAAAGGGATCTTCTGGAGCCTATCTCTGCTCTCTTTGGGCAAAATGCCCTGTGACGGACAAGTCACCAGTCCATCAAAGGGTCACATACAGACTCCTATGGCAAATTTTAGAATCACCAATTACCCTGAGATACATGTTTTCAGACTGTTGTTCGCCATCACAGTCCAAACACAAAGTTTAAAGACTGGTTTTAATATGTTATTAGGTTTCAAACTAAGTTTGAAACACAACATCAGATTCTCTGTACATATTGTATGACAGTGATGAGAGCAGAGATTTGAAATAATCAGCCAATACATAGAATAATTCCACTCCAAATGTTCTAATGCATAAATGCTTTTAGTGTGTATCTCACAAAGCATTTCAGAGATATCAGATGCACTAAGCAGAACTCTCACCCACTCAATAGGAATATCACAAAATAAGGCAAGCTTTTGAGGCCAGAACCAAAAAAGAGAGAAGATGTTAATAATATTAAAAACTATCATATGAGATAAAACAGTGTTGTATTTAAAAATCAGTGAATGGACCTTGAGGTGGAGCAGGCCAGTGAGTCGAGAAAGGTTTGAGAAGGATGACTGAAGAGTTCAGACAGCTTTGCTGGTTTACTTAAATGAAATGCCAATCACTGGGAGGTACCAGAGGAAGTGGTAAAAAAGAACATTAAATCTGCTTATTTTCACATGTTGACAAAGTTGGCACTCAAGTTGTTTTTGTGTTCACTTGATGAATGTTAACTTTGTTTTTGCTTTCTGTGGGAGAACTTTGCTGTCAGGGCCACAAGCTGTTTTCTCTTCAGTGGGTGTTTTAAGAGGCACGCTACAGCTGAAAACAAAGTTGATGAAAGTCGGAAAACCAGGACAATGAGCTGAAAGGAGCAGCAAAAAATGCTCTGTGGAGTTGAGGGAAATTACAGAAGCATGACATTTTGTGGTGATTTCATTGAATTTTTTTTACTGACAAAAAAAAAAAAAAGATACACCTTTAAATGCTGGATATCAGAAAGAGCTTCATAAAAACATGCTGTCATCTTGAAGAAGTAACATTTCTTGTCGCCATTACTTATTTTGCCTACACACATAATTTCACATGGAATGGATGTGTCATTTTCAATTTTCTAAATTCTGTATAGTTTTGCCAATATTTATGCAAAACTGTGCAAAATTTTCAGAAGCACAAACTGTCTCATAACACAAAAACACAAGTAATGTAATAATACACCAAGTAAAATTTACATGTAAACTGTTTATAAACTGCAAAGTCTTGAATGTATAAAATCACATTCACTGGAGCAACATATGATTACTAAATAAATGTTTGAAAAGGATCTATGGAATTATGACACCTTGGGTCTTTCAACTAAAGAATCCAACTGCAAGTTGTCTTTTTTTTCTAGACACTTTTATATTTCAAACTGAACCAACAGCCATCTGTTGCTGTATCTTTTCCCTGACACATAGTGCTGAACCATAATGTATATTATAATTAAATAATTTAAGTGTTACCAAATTCAGCTAGGTTGACAGGACAAGGGCAAAACATCTCTGGAGCTCATGCTCAAATTCAAGGCAAGTGTATATTTTATTTATATATATTTTTCAAAATTTCAACTTTTTTTTCTTTTGTTGTATTTTGTGTTGCTTTACCATTTTCCGAAGGAATAGGTTGAAATATCCTCAGACAGAAGCCTTGAAAAGTTTCTATGGCCTAGGAAAAGGGCAAAATAAACGAATAAATAAATGTGGCATTCAGAGTAAACATTATGCTATCATGAATTAATCAGTGCTCTTGTTGCAATCTCATTCTGGCTGTCCTACAAAACAACAGCCACACCAGACACCTGTTTTTTTGCTGTTATTTCTCTTTTTCAATAATTGACACATTTTTAATGTGGAATTGACAGGACATAGTCTGTAGATTTCCTTGATGCTTGACTGTCACAGACAATATTTTTGCTGAAAAAAATAAAGGAAATAAATCTTCTTTCTCTATCAAGATACTACGGAATCTACTTGTCCACAAAATGGATAATATTAAAAAATAAAACACTAGTATGTTATTGTTGGACTGCCTTGAAAAGCTATATTTATATTTCATATTTTATAGACATATATTTTTATTTTTATTTTGTGTGCTTTGTTGTGCTAGTGGTTGCAGGTAAAAAACACATTTCATTGTACATTGTACGATGTATAATTGGTCATGTGACAAAACTTATCTTATCTTAATATTTGATTATGACACACTTTGACTTGGGCGTCCTTTTGATTAGTTGTCGCCTTGATTCTCCTAAGCAAATCGGCATAAGCTTTTTTGTTTGGTCAGGCAGCTTATAATAAAACAAAAAAGAGAGCTGGCTGCAGAGTCAAGAGAGAACAGTTTTGAGAGATACGATTCTTTTTAAAGTAAGTCAAAATAACAGCAAAATAACAGCAATGAGTGCAGGAGACAGAATGAGGAACTCTTGAGAGCAGAAGAGGTCAGCCAATAAGATAGGCTTTTGTCAATTTCTTTCAACTGTTGTCAAGTGTGCAAAATACTCTCAAGGCAGGTGTGGGGACAGATGGAAATGTATTAATGAACAGAGGGATGAGAGGAGGAAAGACAGAGACCAAATGTTATCCTATTTTTTGATGACATGAAGGTAGACAGTCAAGAGGGGGTAATAATAAAATGACTGGGGAAGGAAATCAAATGTTAGCCAGAGAGTGAAACTTTAACAGCTGTAGAGAGGATCAAAAAGTAGCACCACTAATTTAAACTGTCACTGCAGAAAGCACACTTTCACACTCCAACCTGCTTCATCAGGAGACAATGATGCTTCACTGCCGAGCTCAATTATTCTGTTTATTTTAGGATTTCATAATAGCTGTGTTGTCACTCAAACATGGCATAAATTACTTTTGCCCCCAAACAATATAATTTACTCATTATTTGCTTTTGATTGCTTGTTTCTCTAAAATGAAAAGTTTCATCTCTGTGTGATTTGCTTTGTAATTATTTAGGGAATTGCTTTGTTTGTGCAAGACATTTGATTTGTTCAGGAGTTTTATTCTCTCTTTTTCTTTTTGGTGTTGGGAATGAAGACAGAATGTATCAAAACAATCAAAACAAATGTTAAAAAAATGATAAATAATAACCCGAGTCTATATTTATTCAGAAGTGAGTACCTTGCAGTGAAATTATTCATACAAGCTCAAGATGTTCTGAAACATATTAATGTGTGAGTCCATGTAATATACAGGCAAAGCAACAGAACCGTCAATTATTTTTGAAGCCACTGTTAACGTAGCACTGTCCAATAAGGAAATATTCAGCTGCTACCTTTATTTCTGCGGGAGTACCTCTATTTGACAGACAGTTTTAACAAAAACTCAAGGGATTTTTAAAGGACTAAATCAATGCCTTGACAAGTTCTAACACACAAAAATCCTGAATTATGCATGTGCACATGCTGCGTTTTGAACATCACTCATCACTAAAGAGCATCAGAGACAGAGTCACATGAGATGCCACAATTTCCTCTGGAGGCAGGGACAGCTAGAGAAAGCGAGGGGCCTTACAGGGACAGGTAAGTCATAACAACCAGAAATGTGACAATGCCTGATATTTAGTAGAGAGACAGCTGAGGCAGGACGTTTGTTGGTGATACAGGATGATGGAATGACAAAGCGTTTGACCCTCTACCTCATAAGAAGCAGTTCTTTTTACAACCTCCCGGGTGAAGAAAAGGAAGTATATATCATAGTGCTGCTGTAGGCCCTCTGGGGAAGATGAGCTCCTGAAATAGTGGCTCATGGCCTGAAACTATGGGTGTAGACATCTTTATGTGTGATTTCTAATGCCCTTGTGTGCATTTCAACCAACCACCATTAATACAGTGATGGTGTCACGACCCCACACCTGTGCTGTTGCTGTCTAATTTGGAAACATCTTTTCTTCCCTCTGGTTTGTTATGTGAAGAAATGATGGTGAGGAAGCTTGAGCTCATTCCTCACTTCTCACTGCTATATGTCCAAGGCTTACACATTTTCTATAGTAAAGTAGTAGGGACAGTAGGGTCAGAAAGTCTGATATTAGGGAAAGTCCCTACTAGTTTACTGCTATGCTTCAGTTGCCCTGGTTTTCACTCACTCCAGTTTAGCAGGTTAAGGTAGTTAGGAGTTAGTGGACACATTGCGACTAAGCTGTGGGATTTGTTACCTGTTTTGTTTGTTGTGGAAAATATGGATAGAAGTTAGTACTGGTAAGAGTTGTTATGTTAGTAAAACTAAATCTGAGTTACAATACTGCAAGGTATACACTTCCATAGTGTTTCAGGAGAGTTAAAATAAAGTCTGAGAGTATTTATTTTGGCCCTTTCTTCCTGAATAAATACTAGTTTGTGTGGGCATGATTTCTGAGAGAAAGTGTTAATTATTTGAAGACTAGTCAAATATTTTGAATAGTTATTTTGTCAACAGAGAAATTAGTCAAGAAGATCATAAATACAGAAGAACAAAAAACAAGATTTTAAAGATTTGAAAATATAAGGTTGCATAAAATACCAGACCTCTGTAAAACTAATGTCTGATTTATGCCAAACTGACAAGGTTTGTCCACCACAGACTTGGATTTTGCCTGCTACTACTTCTTCATCATTAATTTCATCATTTTGGATAGAAATATAGATTGCTGTAGTGTCAATAAAAGTTACTGTTGCCCAACATTTATCAACTCCATTTCGCGTAGAAAATATACTTTGTTTATTCTGTTGCAATGTCAGAGATATATAAAGATAAACAAAGTAAGCAAGCAGAAGGAAACTCAGCACTGCAAGCAACAGTGCTGCAGAAAATAACACTGACATACAGTGAGTTGTTAGCATAATTACAGAGTAACACAAAGAACAACGAAAAGAAATAAATATCAACTAGAACATAGGTCTTACTACACAGAAGTATAGATTATCAGTGTTCCCACCAGATTTTTTTTGTAATTTTATATATATATATATATATATATATATATATATATATATATATATATATATATATATATATATTT
>JAOWBL010004974.1:0-10619 GCA_028564865.1 Zenarchopterus dispar | reverse complement strand
TCTCTCTGTGTGTGTGTGTGTGTGTGTGTGTGTGTGTGTGTGTGTGTGTGTGTGTGTGTGTGTGTGTGTGTGTGTGTTAGTACCACAGGTCCAGACTGTAGCTTCCTCTCATCCTCTGAACCTGTTTGATCTGATGCAGAAGATAATGGATCTCCTGCAGAAACACAGACATAAAACCACAATTGTCCATCATCTTCCTCTTATCCAGATCTATCCGTCCATCATCCATCATCCATCATCCATCCATCCATCCATCCATCCATCATCCATCCATCATCCATCCGTCCATCCGTCCATCCGTCCATCCATCCATCCATCCATCCATCATCCATCATCCATCCATCATCCATCATCCATCCATCATCCATCATCCATCAGTCCATCCATCCATCCATCCATCCGTCCATCCATCCATCCGTCCGTCCATCCATCATCCATCCATCCATCCGTCCATCCATCCATCATCCATCCATCCATCCATCCATCCATCCATCCATCCATCCGTCCATCCGTCCATCCGTCCATCCATCCATCCATCCATCCATCATCCATCCATCCATCATCCATCAATCATCCATCCATCCATCCAGTCAACCTCGTCCTCTTCTCCAGGTTCAGGTCAGAGGGGTATTAGTCCAATCAGAGAGATTCAGACCTCCATCTCTACTTTCACCTCCTTCTGATCTTCCAGGAGGAGACCAAAGTCTTTCCAGACCAGCTGAGAGATTTGATCCCTCCAGTTTGTCCTGGGTCTGCATTAGGGCCTCTTCTTGATTGTACATGTTCTGAACACCTCTCCAGAGAAGTTGACAGGATGTACCCCATCAAGATGAACCACCTCAACTGGCTCCTCTGAAAGTGGAGGAGCAGCAAAGTCAAAACAACTGCAACACAAAGAGTCCCAGCCCCGCAGGACATCCTGTCTGGTCTGAAGATCAGCTTCAGGGACCGACTGATCCACCTGGCTGCTGTTCGGATCTAAGAGGACCTCTGTTAGTTCTGTTCATACTATCTTCATATGTCCATCATCCGTCTGCTTACTGTTACAACATGTGAGTGCTTTTTTTTATAGCCACAAACTTAATCATTTTCAATACTCGATGCTTTATAAATTTAGGTACTCTTTGAGGCTTTAATCTATTTATTTTATTTATTTTGGATTTTGGTTCTCCTGGTCATCTCAGATATTTTTTATTTTTTATTTGTCTTGTTGTACAACACCTGATCTTGTTCTTTGCTGTTGCCAAAAATGCAACTTCCCCACTGTGGGACAGTTAAAGGTTTTCTTGTTCTTATTCTAAATGGAAAGGACGTAAGGGAGAAGCAGGAAGGACGTCAGGAGTTGAGTTAACAAGTATGTTTCACCAGAGTCTCAGAAACCAGTCTAAACACCAGCCAGACCAGTCTTTCACAGTGTTGGCTGAGATCATTTCAGTGATGTCATACTTCTCCTTACCTGAGGCCACATGGGATGGGAACAGCGCAGATCATCATGGAGACGATGTTCCTCCCACCGCTGCCACAGGCGTAGCTTCCTTCTTGAACGCAAAATATCCTGGACTTCCCTGAACACCTCTCCCAGAGTCAAGAGAAGCGCCACGACCACCAGGAGGATACGCCACCAGTCCTGAGAACAGGTGAGGCAAGACAAATGAGACAGGTATGACAGGGGAGACTGGTAAGACACTGGTCGGAAATGACTGATCACCTGGGGTAAAACATAGCGATCAGCTGAGTCTCGGTGGACAGACACAGAGATGGCAACGGTTGTCCAGGAAATATTAAACAGGAAGTTGAAGATGAGGAGGAGCCATGCCCCCAACCTATCAGGAGTACAGACGGATCGACAGATGTTCAGTTAGAGTAGAACAGCGACGATGCCAAACGAATCCAGCCATTCAGGGAGATGTTACCTGCCATAGAGTTTCCATTTGACCTGAATCAGTTTGAGGAAGACTGGATTCATGATGAGATCCAGTTTTCCCTCCTGAACCACCACCTGGAGCTGTTGAACATGCCACCATAACCATGACATGAACTCTGTAACATGCTGAAGGTTAATGTTAAATCTTACCGGAGACGTTGGCTCATTGGTCGGTACGTCTAAAACAGACAGACAAAATTAGGACGGCCAGGACAGTCAGAAGACCAGCAGAACTCTCAGGAACCTGTAGAACTGTTGGTGCTGTTACCCTGGTTTTGAGGACAGTCCGGTTCTGCTTCTGGTTCCAGTAGATTCAGATAGAAGTACTGCTGCCTGGTCATTCTGTCTATTACGTAGAACTGACTGAGTGCTAGCTGGGCCTGAAAACACACCCACCAGTTAACAACGTGATCTAACCAATCAGAGAGGTGCTGTGTCTCAGTGGGTGGGTTTTTGTTACCACGGGACTCATTCGGGCGATCAGAGCAGTGATACAGAGCTGTCCATCAGAGTCCTTCACTCCTGCCTCCGCTCCGAGCTCTAGCAGGACACCAGCTGCTTCACAGCGCTCTGAACACAATGATGTCATTGGTGATGTCACTGTTGATGAAACTGAGCATGTTATGACTGATATCTTCCACTATAATGATTTCATTTGTACTCAGCACTAAGATAAAATAAATCTGAGAAAGTCTGAGTGAAGACCAGGTCATGTGCTCCAGCAAAGAAAGAAACAGGAGGTTTGAATAAAATAAAAGACAGAAAGTGCCTAGACACCACACCAACTTTATTCATAAAGCACTTTCAAACAACCACAGCTGAACAAAGTGCTGCACATAGCTGAATGCTAAGAACAATAAAACACTATAAGAAATATAAAACAGATTAAAAACATCAGACATATAAAAAAAACCTCTTCCCTCACCCACCTCCATCTCCTGCCTGTGTGGGGTGGGTGAGTGTTCATCATCTCAGGGTCGGTCCTCTACCAGAGGTCTGGGAACTTGATGGTCCTGCGCAGTATCTTAACTGTTCCCAGGACTGGGTTCTTCTGGACAGAGATGTCTGATGTTTCTCTAGGTATCTGCTGGAGCTACTTCTCCAGTGTGGGGCCCCCAAGGCTCCCATGACCATGGGTACTACTGTTGCCTTCACTTTCCAGGCTTTCTCCAGCTCTTCTTTGAGCCCCTGGTGTTTCTCCAGTTTCTCATGTTCCATCGTTGGGGATGGTTACGTCCATCACAACGGCATTCCTCTGCTGCTTGTCCATGATCACAATGTCTGGTTGGTTAGCCACTACCATCTTGTCAGTTTGTATCTGGAAGTCCCACAGGATCTGAGTTCTCTCATTCTCCACCACCTGGGGAGGTGTTTGCCATCGTGACCTCTAGGGGTCTCCAGTCCATGTTCTGCGCAGATGTTTCTGGACGCTGTACTGGTTACTTTCTTATGGTGTTCCATGTATTCTTCTCCTGCCAGCATGTTACACCCACCACTTCAGCTATCTGTCGATGGTACATCCCATGTCAGGGTTTTTCCTTCCATGATGGTTCCTCCAACTCCTCCTTTTCCAGTTTCCACTGACTGTTAAGTTCACCATCATCTCCAGGGGACAGTTTCCTGATGTATTCATGGAGATCTGATATTTCATCTTGGATAGTGGCCCTGATGCTCACTAGTCCTCGGCCTCCATCTTTGAGTTTCCTGTATAGTCTCCAGGTACTGGATTTGGGCTGGGATCCTCCATGCATGGTGAGCACCTTCTTGTCTTGACATCTGTGGACTGAACTTCCTCCTTTGGCCAGGTTATTACCCCAGCAGGGTGTCTGATCCCTGGCGGGGCGTAGCTGTTAATCGCCCAGATCTCGTTCTTGTCGTGGACCTGACTTCCCAGGACTTGCCTTACTGGTTTATACTTTCCTGTTGCTGAAGTTCTCCTCAACATCTGTTGTTCTGCCCCCTGGGGGTGCAACGCCCTCTGTATGGACCACCTTCCCTCTCTTTGACACAATTCGGCCACATTTCTCTGGTCCTAATGCCGTTCTGGTGTCCCTGCTGTGGATCCTGGTGGTGTGGATCAGTGGGTCAGTGTCTTGCCCACTCTTGGTGTACAGCTTGATGTCCTCCGTGTAGAGGAGGTGGGTGATGGTCCCCCCGTTCCTAAGATGGTATCCGTAGCCAGTCTTATTAATAGGCTGAGGGGGTTCAGGTCTATCCAGAACAGCAGGGGGCGGAGCTTCTGCTTGGTATATGTCACATTTGATGGAGACTTGAGCAGTTTACTCAAAGTTGGCCTCAAGGGTGGTGCACCAGAAGACCTTCCATTCTGTTGTCCTCTCCTACTACAAATTCTTAACCCCAACAAAGTGTTCACTGAGCAGATAAAGGTAGAGTTGCAGGATTCTCCTGGAAGATCATCAGTACTGAGAGTCATCTGACAGAGCTGGCGAAGGAGGCTAGTCCCCAGCTTCCTCCTCGGCAGAAACAAAACCGATATGTAGCAGGTCCAGGTCACAGTGCTGCGTGTACCCATCGCTCATTCCAGGATAAACTAGGGTCCAACATGAAAATAGCTTCCTCCATTCTTCTGAGAAGACGCATTCTGTAAATTAATCAAATCTTGTGTTCACTGCTCAATGGCCACTGCCAGCCCATAATAAGAACCAGACAGACAGTAGTTAACACTCTGAAACTAGCTTTACTAAACGTCAGGTCTTTGGTAGAGAAAACATTTTTGATTATTTTCTTTTAAAACACAAACTAGATTTTATGTTTTTAACAGAAACATGGTTAAAACAAGATAATTATGCAGCAGTTCTTCAAGAAACAAACCCTCCCAAGTTTCTGAGTGAACTTAGACAGAATTAGAAAGAGGTCGGAGGAGCGGCTGTTCTGTTCAGTGACGCCCTTCAGCAGATGTCTTTAGATAACTATGCTTCATTTGTGTGTGTGGCTCTCCAGTGGAAATCCTCACCCCCCGTGTTGTTTCTGTGTCTGCAGTCCAATATCTTGAACCTTCTTTATTGTGGGATCTACTATATCAAAGGGTGCACTTAGATCCAGTAGTCATCACCCATTTTGGCCTGATTCCTCTTGGAGGGGTTGCCACAGCGGATCATAGTCAGCACATCGATTTCGCCCAGTTTTATGACCATTCTCCCAAAACCCCACAAGCATGAGGAGTACTTACATCGAGTAGTACCAGGAATAAAATCTTGTGCAGGTCCAAGTTGCACCTAATATCATTAATTATCTTTAACAAGACTGCCTCTGTACTGCGGTTCATCCAAAAACCAGATCAAAATCTCTCACAAACACTATTTTTGATTTTTTTTAACATATCATTAAACTTAATAAAAACAATTTTTTTTCTAAAATGTTTTTAAAAATGGTAAGTTGGATACTGGTCTGTCGTTATTAAAACTTATTTCTTCAGAAGAGATCTCTCCACGGTTGTTTTAAAGGCAGAAGGAAGGAGAGCAGTTCTGAAGAGAGCAGTTCACAATGTTTAAAAGCTCATTTCAAAAGCTTTTTTCATAACCTACATTTAATTGCTTTGCAGTGAAGTTTACTGCTAACTTTCACTGACATGGTGGGCATCTTCCCATCTGGTTGCTGAGCAACATGGCTGCACCCTGCATGAAGAAAAAGCTTCAAAATCGAGCTTGAGAACCCAATGGGTCACGTGACTTAATGCTTCCTGTTTTTATGCCTGCGGACGTCCCCTACAGGTTACTGAAGACTGGTTTTGAAGCCTCTTTT
The DNA here is from genome assembly GCA_028564865.1 of Zenarchopterus dispar. Taxonomy (NCBI): domain Eukaryota; kingdom Metazoa; phylum Chordata; class Actinopteri; order Beloniformes; family Zenarchopteridae; genus Zenarchopterus; species Zenarchopterus dispar. Next base: position 4,933 of record JAOWBL010004974.1, on the reverse strand, counting down.
TGTATTATTGCACAGAGCCACATCAGTAGGACCTGAGTCCAACCCCAGATGATCCAAAAATGGACAAGAGGACCACGAAGCTCTCAGGAACTTGCCCACCTTAGCTCGGTTAGAAGTTGGCTATTTTAGCTTGGCTCCATGGTAATGGAGTGCTGATGTCAATAATCATGTGATAGCTGATAGTGATGATGTCACTGGTGATGTCGGTACCCATGTTGGCAGCAAGCTGGAGCGGCGTCCTGTGTTTATGATCTCTGCAGCTGATTGAGGCTCCAGCCTGCAGCAGCAGTCTGATTGAACCAATCGCATCATTCTTAGCAGCATAGTGGAGGGGAGTCTGCTGGTCCAGAAGAGTCTGAGCATCCAGATCAGCTGACGACGACAAAACACAGAACTCTGAATCTGCAGCATCCTGTGGCAGCTTTTGACACCAGTTCTCCTCTAATTTAGTCAACCCGCTGACCTTTCTGGTCCAGCAGGAACCGGACCATATCCTGGTAGTTGAGTGCCGAGGCCACATGTAGAGCGGTGACTCCATAGTGGTCTGAACGCTGAAGGTCTGAACCTCGGTCCAGAAAGAACTGCATCACATCCACACTCCATGCCCTGGAAACCTGAACACACACACACACACACACACACCTGATGCTGTTTTGTTTCTGTCAGGCTTGTGACCACCATGCTGCAGGGAAACCAAACTGACCTCATGCAAGACAGTTTGTCCATATCTGTCCGAGCTGTCAGGATCCGCTCCATCCATGATCACTTCATCCAGAAACTGAAGATTGACCTAAACACACAACAACAAGGGTGTTTAGGCTGGTCTCGTGGTTACCTGGTCAGTTTTATCACCTGGATGTGCTACATCACCTTCTAAAATTACCACCTCATGTGGGCTGGGGGGTTACATGTCTAAACAATACAGTGAACTATTTGGGGGTGCTGTCCTTGGTAAGGTCTCCAAAAGCAAATTGATCCTTGTAGATGAACCAGACCAGGAGTAATTTAGTAGACAAAAGCAAACAAGAAGTCTAACATCCCTCGCCTGCACGTGGTTTACTAACTTCTGTCACTGAGGAGGGTCAGTGGAGCTGGGCCTGCATGGTCGATGGTGCCTGCCATGGGGGCAATCCTCGAGCCCAGGGGTTTGAGCGTTGACAGGGATGTTGTCAGACAGTGGAGGGAATACTTTGAGGATCTTTTCAATCCCGGCAACAATCTTTCCACAGGGGAAACTGAGTTTGAGGACTCTAAGGTGGGTCTGTCTGAGGGGCTGAGGTACCAGGGTCCCGGGCTGGATGAAGTCTGCCAGGAGTTCCTTGAGGCTCTGGATGCTGGAGGGCTGTCATGGTGGACATGTCTATGCAAACTGTCTGGAGTCCCTCTGGATTGTCAGACGGGGGTCCCTTTTCAGAAGAAGCACTGAGAGTGTCTTCCAGTTTGCGGGAAACCCTCATCCTCCCTGGTGAGGTCTATGGAGGGGTGCTGGAGAGGAGGGTCGGGTTGTTAATCCAATCTGAAGCTCTAACATACTTCTCTGCTATTCCAGACTTCCTCATTTAATAACATGGATGGCCTCTCGTACCCTGTTATAAGCTTTCTCAAGGTCTACAAAGACACAGTTCAGCTCTCTCTGACCTTCTCCATCAACATCCTCACAGCAAATAATGGATCTGCAGTTCAGAAAATTCAGGTGTGAGTCCAGAAGCACTCCCAGATTTCTGGCTGGGTTCTTAGTTTCAGCTTCAAGCTTGAAGCTGAGTGTTGCCTTTTAATCTTTCTATACGGATGAAGTCAGACTTACCTGGTCACTGTCCAGGTTGCTCGCTGCCAGCTGTCTGAAGTGATCCAGCAGTTTTTTATTTAGACTGAGGTTTTTCTGCATGTTGTCAGTTTCATCTCTCTGTTCTTCATCACCTCTGTCATCTTCTGCCAGACCTCTGTACCTGGCCTCCAGATGAACTCCTGAACACAAATAAAGTCACAGGATCCACAATAACGCAGATCTGCTGAAAGGATCCATGAAAACCAATGAACCCACCTTTTAGCTTTCTTCTGCTCTGCTTCCAGCGGCCTCTGGAGTATGACGCCCAATGAGCTGCAGCCTTCTTGCTTCCAGGTGCAGAACATCTGGGCTCTGGAGGACACCGAAGGGCCTGAGGAGTCCCAGGAATCTGAGGATTCCCCAAAACCTGAGGACACACAGAGAAGTCAAAACACACAGAAATGTTCAGAACCCTGGACCATCCTTTTTAGACTTACCAAGGAGGTACTGGCTCTTCCCGTCATCTCCAGATTGGGTCCAGGATCCTGCAGACTTGCCTGACCGGCCGACGTCCCCTTTTTCATCCTGTTCTTTGGAGTCTCTGTTCAGCAGGTCAGACCTCCACTGGTGGGTTTCTGAAGCCTCCTAAAACCAGCTTCAGAGATTTCCAGAAAACTGTTGATCCTGCTAAATTTGGTGGATCTCATGAAGCTTTCCAGAGACCTTCTGGTCCTCTTTAAACCTGCTAGACTTTCTCAGCTTGTCGGTGGTATCCAGAGTCTCCTGCCCACAGTCTCAGGTGAAGGACTAAAACCTAGCAAAGTATCTCTAATCCAAGAAGTGTCCACCTGGACGGATCTGATTGGGAACTGTGTGGCGGTTTTGTGTTTCAGTAAACAAATGATCACAGTCAGCTGATATTTATCAGCCTGCTGCTGCTCAAAGGTTTATGACCGTCTTATCAGTGGGTGGACGTGAGATGATCCTGGTCTAGGTCCAGGGTTGAGTTTTGGTTTACAAGTGAAGAATTCTGACAGATGAGAGCAGAAGAATCATTTGTTTTTCTGATCAGATGTTTGGTTTTCTCCAAACATGGTTCTGGACATGAAGACCAAACATCTCCACGTTGGTCTCATCTGTCCAGAGGACGTTGTCCCAGAAGTCTGCTGGTTTGATCAGATGCAGGTTTGTGAATCTCAGCTGTGTTTCCTTGTTCTTGTTAGAGGAACGTTTCTCCTGGAAACTTCTAAACAAACCGTCCTGGTCCAGTCTTCTTCTGAGTCTCCTGTCATGGACTTTAACATCTAAGATGCTGAGTGAGTTCTATAGACTCTCAGATGGACAGACATTAATGAAGACAAATACAGAAACAGCTGAAATGAGAAAATGTATCTGCAAAACGTAGCTCTAAAGATAAAAGTGAAGCCACGCTCATTTTTGGTGATTCAGTCCGGTTGGAGGGTGACAAGACTGAGCTATCAAATGATTTCAACTCTTCTTGGAACCGATTTAACGTCTTTGATTGTAGCGATGGCCCTGTGATGGACTGGCGACCTGTCCAGGTGTACCCCTGCCTATAATGAGCTGGGTCCTGTTGAAGGATTCAGCAGGTCTAGAAGATGGATGGATGGATTCTAGTCAGGATCTAACTGCTTTTAGAAACATTGCTTTTAAGCAGGAGTTTAAAGAGGTTGGAGTGTTTTGTTTTTTATAATAATTATCATCACTGATTGTATTGTGGTGCATGAGCTACTGGTTTTGGCCTGAGCAGGGGTTAGGGTGGAGAACCGGTTCATAAATGGATCTGGAACCCATATTCTTCAGAACTTGTCACATCTTGCTTGTTTTTGTTCTGACTGATTCTGAGTTTCATGTTTAGTGGAGAGAGAACGATACCGGGGGGGAATATTAAAGGTGAGGACGGTCTGCTGACAGTAACGGGTCCTCATTTCCTCCGGAGGTGAAGACGCCGTCGTCACGTCTTACAAACAGACTCAACATGATGGAAAAGACAAACCAGAGTCCATCTCTGTTCCCAGACATTTAGAAACCAAAACCTGCTCAGTAAGTTGACCCTGAATGCTGTTTATAGTCTGTTGGGAATAAAATATAGATTTATGACATTTACAGATCATTACGTTCTCTTTTTATTTACATTTTACATAACATGGAACTTTTATGAAATTGTGATAATGTTTTACCAAAACTATTACGACCCAGATGAAGTTTGACTAAAGGTCCAAAGAGCCCAGGACAGAATCCACGTCCAGGTGGGCGGGGCTAATCCCGACTGAGCAACATCACAGCTGAGACAAACAATAACATGCAAGAACAGAAATCAAAACAGGTAACAAGGTAAACAACCCACGGCTGTACAAATGTGTCTGATCAGCATATTTATTTCCTAAAGACATAAAACCCAGTGTCAGCTTTTGTCTGGTGAAGACAGGACAACGATGGTCGCAGCCCGTCGCTGCCTCCCTCTTCTCAGAAGATTTTCAGCATCATGTCGCCAAGGCGGGCTCTGAGGTCATGTGATGGTGGTGGACGTGTCGGCTTCTGGGCTCTCATCCGAACCAGTGGTTTCCCATACAGTCCCTGTTCCAGGGAACGCCGCAGAGCCAGCACCAGTCTGCACTGCACCGAGGACACTGCATGTGCATGCAGCCACCTGCAGGGGGCAACAGAGACAGGTTTCAGTGGGGTCACATGACCCCGCCCTTCCTGGAGACATTCAGAAGATGCACATGTAAGGAGCTCCTGCAAACACTAAGACGCCTCAAGATCAGAGCACGGGCCGTGGAAAAGAACAGGCCACGCCCCTTGTGATGTCACCCACCGGTTCCTGAAGACTCATTTTGAGGCCTTTTTATTTGCTCATTCTCCATGGTCACATGTTGTAAATGGGCGGAGCAAACAGACCTGGAAGGTGATTGGGACACGCCCCCTTTCTACCTGAGGAAGTGCAACGTTTTTTATTTCTGCGTTAATTTCAACCTCTAACTTGGGATGTGATGCTTCAGTCAGCCCCAATAATCAAACCAGTGAACAAAACATGCAGTTCCTCTACCACCCACTAGAGTCTGGATCCGGACCTGTGGGTCCTCTACCACCCACTAGAGTCTGGACCTGGACCTGTGGGTCCTCTACCACCCACTAGAGTCTGGA
>JAOWBL010004973.1:0-10620 GCA_028564865.1 Zenarchopterus dispar | reverse complement strand
ATATATATGTGTGTGTGTGTGTGTGTGTGTGTGTGTGTGTGTGTGTGTGTGTGTGTGTGTGTGTGTGTCTGGGTGTGTATGTGTATAACATCATGGCTATATTTACTGCTAATTTTAAAGCCTGTTGAGGATGTGATTTATTTATATTTCATTTATTCTTCAGCTTTTTTTGTTTGTTTGTTTTTGATACATGAAGAGTTTTTAACACTTTACTCTGTCACATTGTTGAGACAAAGGACGGTGAACAGTTCATGCAGTTTCTAAATTAACTTGCAGTCTGTAGCATCAGAACTGTTTGCCTTTCATGTTGGCTTGATGTCATTATAACTATAGTCTCTTCTGTCAGGCCTAAAAAAAACCTTTGCCATGTTTATCTCAAAATTAAGTGCCCCTGATGTGAACCCCGGCCTGCATATAAGCTTGCAAAGCCTAAATGTTTACACAGACTCAAAATGGTGTGCACAAAACAGGAAGGGCTGGGAGAGACAAGATGATTCCTGCTTTCTCAACACCTTGAACTTTTCCTCGGGAGATGAGTGATAGTGATAGGCACTGAGCAGATATTCTCTGGTGCATTGCATGAAATGCAAAAGGAGGAGAGAACATTTCCACTGGCTTCCCTTGGTGAAGCTTCTTTGGATTGCTTGCCAGAACGAGCAGTTTGTACTCGCTCGCTCCGTACAAACTGTTGTGCATTTGCCATTAGTTTTGAGTATTAGTGCTCGTCTAGCAGCGAGACTGCATAGACAAAAATGTGAGGAGAGAGAGAAGGGGAGGAGTTGATGCAATCTGCTAAGTTTCTCCTGCCTATTTTTTTATGATCAAATTCAAGAGGAGAATATTCTGCCATTAGTGGTGAAATAAAATTAAATTTGCAATTCTGAAGAGCAACAGAAGTGTTGAAGCTTCAGAGCATTATGGTGCTCTATTCTTTTCCATTAATCTCCCCATATTCCATGGCTGTGAAGACCTATTTATAGAGCAAGGGATGATTAAGTGGTGAGGCACTGTGCCACAAAGGGATCCAAGCTCATTTTCTCTTTTCCGTCCTCTCTCTTTGTTACTTATTCTCTACCTACTTCTCTGTCTCCTTTTTTACCCCTCTGTGCCTTCATCTTTACTCATCTTCTCACCCAATCTATCCTCTTTCTCATGAGCATATACTGTACATTTAATATCCAATCTTATGCCTTAAAATCCCCCACTCCCCATGAAGCACTTGAGGAAGTGATTTACAGAAGAGTTAAATTTTTTGGTTTATTTTATTCTGATGCATTCATTATTTTTTAGACAGCTTGTTTAGCAGTTATGCAGAATCATTCTCAAAACCTTTGACTCAGCATGAAAAATAAAATTCGCAAAAAGTTTTGCAAATATGCCTAAATCCATCCATTCTTTCCAAATCCAATAAAAAAAGACACTCAAAAACAAAAACAAGGTGAACTATGTACATTATGTTCAATAAACTGAAGTAATACCATAAAGGAAACATGCACCTTCTTTACAAAAAAAGAAAATGTTTTGGAGATACAACTTGCGACAAATCAGGTCCTGAAAATGAAAGTAAAAAGTAGCTGAAAGATATAGGACAACCAACTGTTTAGTATTTTAATTTATTATAATACTGAATAATATCATTTCCTTGCTATTCAGTGTCATGGGAGTGGATCATTTTGAAATGATTCAGTTTGGATTATATCTTAGTAGGGTCTCTCTCTCTCTCTCTCTCACTCTCTCTCTGTGTGTGTGTGTGTGTGTGTGTGTGTGTGTGTGTGTGTGTGAGGTATACCAAATGCATGTACTAAAATCATTACAATCATTGGATTTGAAGTTGAAGCTCATCTTTACACGTGAAACCTCTTGTGCACTAGAGAACACGGTCAGTTGAAATACTAAAGCTTTTTAGTCCCTGAACATTCATATTGTCCTCAAAAGCCCTTAGCTTTATTTTTTTCAGTATACTGATATTGTTTCAAAGAACCATTTCAACTGCTGTTAGTAGAACAGAGGAGTCCTTCCACCCTCATGTGGCAGTTTTGCAATTTTGCAAGAACAGTACTGTATATCGGGCAATGTAGACTAAATTATGATCAATCAAAGTTGCTGGAGTAACATTTGAACTTACTGTTCTTGTCATTTTTTCTCCTTCTAGTCACATACCACCTTTCATGGAGCCTTCCACTTCTTTGGATTATATTCATTTATTTGGTCTCTAGTTTCAGCACTCTGACTGGCTCATATTGGTCTCATTACATCAGCTGCAGCAAGTTTGATCCATTCTGAGTCACTGTGCATTATCATTATGCATCAAAATGCCCTTAAAGAATAAAATGTGTTTTGAATCAGAATCACTTTCAGAATCAGAAATATGAAATGTGTTGAAATGTGTTTTATTGACCCAGGATGTATTTTGAGCGTTCAAAAAAAAAAAAAAAAAAAAGTAGATGAGATCTGTAAATTTCACATATTTGAGTGAAAATGTTAGTGAGTTGCCAAAAGGATTTTAATTTAAAAAATGAGTTCAGGGCACATGGGAGATGATTTAGCAGGACAGAAAAACTGTAATTGTTATAAGGCTGCATAGCAATGAATGACAGCCTTGACAAAGGAGGATGAAGCCCCATCAAGCAAGATTTAATCGCTATGTCAAACTGGATCAAGACTGAAAAGTGTCCATTAGTTGGATACAGAGGAGGAAAATGTGCACAAAGGGAAACCTGCCTGCAAGGTGTCCTTGAGTGGAAGTAGAGCACTGCACAGGATAAATGGTTAAGCTCATTTTAATTTCCATAGACATGATTAATGGAAGAGAGAAGAGGAAAAAAGAGGAGAGGCCTCACCAAGCTCAAAATGCTCAAAATTTGACTCATTCTGTCCCATCTACAACAACAAGGGTAAGAATAAGATCAGGTCTAGTCTTAAATTTCCATGCTGATGCTCTATCTGCTGGTCCGAGCACAGATGTCTTTCTTTTTTATTTCTTTTTTTCTGTCTGGGTTTTACAGAGGCTTAGATGGCAACATTTTTCTGCAGGGTGGATTTTTCACAGGGCTTACGATAAATGCTGCAAGACCTCCATAACAAGTCTAACAAGTATTTGTCTGTTAAAACAACTTCAGGGATTTGCACAAGTAAGGAAACACGAGACACACAATGTCAGTATGTTTCCCTGCCAAAAAAACAGCCCAAACCACTGCATCTATGTTCTAAAAAAATTTTTTAAAGCTGCAGTTATTTATTTCCCATGTAATAAATATGAAATTGTGTATAGGCAACTGAGTTTCAGTCGAGATGCCTGTCTTCTTTATGTAGCTGCATAAACTGAGAACAGCAAAATGAGCACAGCTTTGTCCTCAATTCATTGCAGCCAGAAGTGAGAGCTTGTATTTTATAAGAAATTTGTGTACATTTCGCATCTCACTTTATCAGTCCAACATATTTTGGTACTCTTACAGCTTCTGGCAACTCTTGAAAACACCTCAGCCGTATCAGGCACTGTTCATTCACCTGCAGTTACTTTGAATAAATCCCTTAGCAGGCAGTTTTGATAATTCACAAACCCATGAGTCAAACACCATTTAATCTAAAGACACTAATGTATCATATTTATGGTGTTATAAATGTGATTCATGTGAAATTATGTGCAAAATAAATAGCTCGGCTTCTTTGAGGAGTGAAAGACCAACCTTAAATTCCTCTTACCAAAGCAACACGAGCCTGAAAAGCTATTAGAGCATGACTCCAGAGAGATGAACAAGACAAAAGCGTCACGCCTGTACCTTTATGGAAGGTGGAAACAGCACCAGGCTATTTTCACTCTGACAGGCCATATTAGTTGAGCCAGCTTTTGCCTGTCGGAAACTCCTGTGTGATAGCTGTCGGGGACATTTTATTTCTAGTCACAGCAGCTGATCCCTTTATTGAAAACATTGAATGCTGAGAGGGTGTTATCCCTGTTTGGAGTTTCTGATCCTGGGTGTCTGAGGCGACTGCTGGGCCCTCTCATCCCAAGCTGAAACAGTTGATCCCCTGGATCTTTGTGGAAACAGACTGGATTGCATTGTGAGAAATGTTTGCCTGCTGTATAACACTCCAGTGAAATGAAAGATTTTGAGTCTAAATGTGTATTTAAAGCAGGTTTATAAAGATTAAAATGAAGCACATTTTCACCAACTGTTCTCTAAAGAATTTTTAGCACCGGATATACTTTATTGAGGTTTGAAATGCCTGAAGCATCTCTTTGTGTTTTCCTGTATCAGAGCCTGTGTGTTGATAAAAGTATTAAAAAGTTAAATTGAAATATAGAATTATGCTAGTGGATTTTACACTTTCAGGTAGCCTCTAGGTCTATTTTGTTAATGGTTGATAAAATGGAAAGAATTAGACCTTAAAATGAGTATCTAATAACCCCGAGAGACCATTAACAAGCCCCTAGATGTACAGAAATATATATATAGTCTAATATGTCTGTGTTACTAAAACTATATGGAACCCATATAATTTTCCCATTTGTTTACCCATAACTGTTTATTCCACTTGTTTCCCTCACGGTCCCCAAATATTTTGTCCACTCAGGCTTCCCATTTAGGGTCCATAAATAATGAAACCATGTGGGACCCATACCATTTGCCCATTTCAAGCTCACTCTGTACCCAAGTAGTCCACTTTGAATCCAGATACATCCACATGGATGTGCTTATATTGTAGGCTTTGGGCAACATCTGACCCACAAGTAAGAAAATGTGTAATGTAAGAAATTTTCTAACACTATCCATTTTTAATTTTTAATTTTTAATTTTTGCATCAGAGCCAGTGGCACAGTGCAGTCCACTTCCATTCCTTTACATCTGATAAAATTGTGATATATGTGTATGTTAGTATGTAGCAAGACTTTGCAGCTAAAGGATGTCATCAAGCATAAAACATATCGGGAAACATTTCTGTTATAGCTCCCTTGAGGCAAGGTTTAGAGCCTCTTTGTGAAACTGCAACATTTTGCAGCTATCTAATGAAGCTATTATACATTTTGGTCATAAGATGGAACTGATGTATTCATTCTCTCTTTGCAGTTAGTTACATATCTTGCCTTCAACTGGCTCCTATTCCTGGCTTCTAAAGATGGCGATGTCTTTGCAGTGATGAAAGTTAATTGGAGGGATTCCTGCAACAGAATAAAAAGCCTGGAGAGTTTTTCACTTACTCTCCAGTTTCTATCTCAGCAGGCAAGCCCTTGGCACCCACTAGTCCACTGGGAAAAGTCACTTTTTACAAGCGTTGCCAACGTTGCCAAGATTTTCATTTGAAGGCCAAACTATGTGGGTAGACAGATGCATCTGTCCACATTCTGTCTGTTCCTCTCTTTTTAAGTGTTCTCTTTCCCCCTCCCTCTCTCTGTCCTTTATGCGTGCACACGCACACACACATACACACACACACAGGCACACGCACACAGGGAGCTGTTTCCTCATCGTTCACACTGAGAAATGCCCTGTAAGGACATCCTTATCCTGCAAACCAGACTCTGCTGGATGCTCGGTAATAACAACTCCAGCCGTCCACCATCCAATCAGCCAGGTTCTCTCCCGTGTGTGTGTGCGTGTGTCTGAGAATGTTTATGATTTTTTTTCTCTTAGGTCTGAAACCACAAGCACAGAGAGCATTTATTTTCCTGACAAGAACAAAGACATGAACAACTCAAATAGAATTAATTTAGAAAAAAGGCAAATATTTATCTAAACACATTTGTATTCAGACGTGTGAAAGGTTATTACTGGAGAGTGTCAGCATCTCATCATTCAACTATAAATATTTCTGGTGGCGCTAGAATACTAGAAGATTAAGAAGTTTATGTAGATATTCAACTTTTTATTAGACTAAAGCACCAGGTCAGCTTTTCAATTCTTTAAAACTTTTGTGAACTCAAACTGACTTCTGCCGCAGATTTTGCAGACATTCATTTCAAACTTAAACGTGTTTGTAATTTATTCAACATAGGAAGCATTTAAAATAGAGAGAATACCTTTGAGATAACATCTACATTTTGTAGGGATAAAATTTTGACAGCAAGGATGCAACACTTGTTATATTAATATTGATCGATTAAATGCTGTTTTATTTACTTTAAATGTCTGCTTTAATGAATAAATGCCTACTTCCTCTATAAACTTAATGCTTTAATGGCAATCTTGTTTATTGCCTTTGTAAGCCATGATGCAGTGACTAAGTAAAGGCTGGTAAAAACTGGAATACAAATATTCACTCCTTAGCATCAGTATTTATGCATCTTAAATAAAACTATCATAAATTTACCAAAAAACCGGCATCATGTTTTATCTCAGGTCCTTTTTTCAGTGCCAGCTGGCTATGCATTTGCAGTGTTAGCTTCAATGGCCTATTTACACTACTTAGCGAAAGTTTAGAGTTTAACCTCATGTTATACCCTTGCCTCAAATAAAAAAGTCACATGACGTCTTAGATCCCATTCCACTGACATTTGCCCCTGTGACTTAACCTGCGGCTGAACTTTAGCCTGATATCAATTCAGCCCCCAGAGGTCTCGTTTCTTACGTATTTCATTAAATCGGATTCAGGTCATTTTTAAAGCAGCAAAAAGAACTTCATTTTCATGTTAAAATATCAGGATGCTTTTCATCCCCTCACTTTTATAAAACATCACGTAGCTCCTGCAATCTCCTGTCTGTGCCATCAGCAAAAAACAGCCAAAGAAACATTCACAACAGTCAACATCAGGACAGAGGCAACAAGGAAGCTCTGGAAAAAAAAATAAAGAATGAGAAATTGAGACAAAGTCTGAACAAGAAGTTAAAGAAGAATACATATTGGACATTACAGTTTTAATTCATGTCTCAAAGGTGACTCAAAGTCCTGAGCTAAAAATAGCTAAAGTTTCTTTGTGCTGCTTTAGCAAGAGTGCAAGTTTTTACTTTAATTTAAAGAGACCCATCTCTTTCCATATGTACTCATTTTGAATATATTTATCCTCATACAGGATTATTTAAGATGCTTCCTGTAAATTAAAGACCATCAGAAATGCATATTTATAATGCATTTTCTATTCAGCTGCATTATTACATAGTGTGAAAATATGCACACTGTGATAGACTGGCGATCTGTCCAGGGTCTACCCCTGCCTATCACCTGTAATGACCTGGGATAATCTCCAGCAGACCCCCGTGAACCTGTATAAGGATTCAGCAGGTATTGAAAATGGATGGATGGATGGATGGAAAATATGCACATACACACACAAATGATAATGTTAACAACAGTCCCTGACTAGGTCTGGCCTGCTGGGGGAAGACTTTCTCTGTCCTGAGTGTTTCTATTGCCATCAGAAAAATCAGCAGGAGCAGTGACATTTCCCAACTTACTGAGTGCAAATGCTCCTGATGGGCATTTTCGTTCCTTTAGCACTTTTGTCACATCAACCTTTGTGCACTTCCATAAGGCCTTTAAATTTTTGGCACTGCTGGGTGCTCACTCAGTAAACCTGTTTCTAAATTGGTCCATCAGGAGGAACCATAAAGTGTTATGCTTGAGCATCACCATGATGTCTTTTCCATGATGTCTTTTTGTGTAGCCTCAATAAACCAGAGGACACTGATGATGCACCAAGACAAATATAGCTTGCGGGTATTGTTGTATTTTGCTGCTCTAGTCAAGTTCAGCAAAAATTCTCAGGGTCTTTTCCAAGATCATTTTATTTGTGCATCAGTCACTTAAAATGGGCTCTCGCCTATGCACTATCTCCTGTACCATTAAAGGCTCTAACTATACCAGTTGGAAAATTACCTGATGTTTGACTGATTTTGTTTCACATTCTGCTGTGTAGCTTTTGAGCCTTTGTGATATTAAGTCTAATAATTATTTTTCAGTGTTTCTGCATATAACATATAATTATATGATTCCAGCACAGTTCAGACGAATCATGAGATGAACAAATCATGTCAGCCCCCTTTCAAATGCTGTTATGACAGCAGGATGCTAAAGAAAATGTCATCTGTACAAACAAATCAGATCTGTACAAAAGACAACTGATTTCATGCAGGCTAATCTAACATCTCAAGATTAGTGTTTATGTTGCAGTGTAATTCAGTTTTCCAGCCAGTTTACCTGCTTAGCTGCAGGTTAAACTTGACATGTTGAATTGTTGGTAATACCCTGTTAAGCCACTTCCAAGTTAGCTATATGCTAACAATACAAATGATACAGTATATTATATTTTCAGTGGTTTAAATTTATCCCATGCTATTGAGTGTGCCTTTTCAATTTTAACCAAGAATATTGAATTAAATACGCATTATAATTACTACCCTGAGGATAGGGGAAAAAAAACTGCAATTTTTTCTGTAAGCTAAGCAATATTTTTCTAATTTAAAAAAAAAAACAAATGTAAAAAAAGTGTGAATAATAAGACTTTCTTGTAGTAAATCTGTGAAAGTGTAGCTAAAGCCCCTTTTTACATGTAGGACAAGTGTGAAATTCTGGTCATTTACAATTAAATGTAAATTTATATTAAATGTTCAACATCTAATATTTAACATATAATTGGGAGTTTTTAATTGTATAGTACCTAAAATGTAATAACTCACTGAAACACACAGCAAGGTATCAGGTCATAGTAACTTATATAAGTTATTATTATAATAACAGTTCTTTCTATAGGTTATACTGGTCCTGAGCAAATAACTACACATTGTAGCTCTGCAACTATAAATCTGTCAGAATTTACTGGCAGAATAGGTAGCACATCTGTAGTGAGATGGTAGAAAAAAATGTTCGTCATCAAGCTCATCTGTGAAATCCTTATATGTTACCTCCTCACTCTCAGTTGTTATGTCGTCTTCTTCCCCATGGTTAAAATGGGGAAGAAGATAACGAAGAAGATGATTTTTAGAATGGTGCTACACAGGCATTGCAGAGTGTTGCATTGGCTTTGGTCAAGTTGTGTCTTTCTTCACATCATGTTGATATTTTTTAATTGATGTATGTTTTCATTAAAATTATCTTTGTTTTGGGTTTTTTTAAAAAACACTGGCTTGGATGCTATGCTCCTGGACATTGTGGTGCTTTTCAACATCCTTTATGACAAGTTGTCATGACAACATGAAACCTATTATTATATATGAACAAGTAATTGAGAGTTTTAAAGGATGATTTTTAAACGATTTCTACTCTAAAACAACAAAAAGGCTAATAAAAAAAAACTTCCAAGTATTCACATGTCACCCCTTCACTATACCAGTTGCATTGGCTTCCCATTCATTACAGAGGGCATTTTAAAATAATGGTTTTAACATAGAGCTCTTAATGATCCAGGACCAGTTTATATAAGAGACCTTTTGCAGTCTTACATCCCTAGCAGGTCCCTGAGATCACATGATCAGGATCTGGTAAATGTGAAGAAAACATGGCTAAAAACTAAAGGTGAGAGAGCTTTTGCAGCAGCGGCTCCCTCCCTCTCAAATTCCCTTCCTCTCAGCCTGAGATCAGTTGACTCTGTGAGCTCTTAAAAGGCAGCTAAAATGTATTGTTTTAAACTTGCTTTTGCTTTGATTTATCTATTTTATTTTTCATGTTTTGTACTGTGTTTTATCGCAAAGCACTTTGTGATTTTTATCTTGAAAGGTGCTATATAAATAAAGTTTTATTTACTTACTTACTTACTAAAAATGTTATGGCGATAACATGGAGGAACTTGGAGTGCTGATGAACACCAATCTGGACTGTCAGTAATTAAGTGTGCCATTCACTAAGACATGGCAGCAAGAACATATTCTGGACACCCCTCAAACCAGCTTTAATGTGGGCAGATACAGACTGCAAATAGAAGGACCTAAAAGGAGGAGGGATTGTAAAGGAATGGCTCTGAGCTCCAGATATTAAACTGTTGGCTGTGAGCTTCCATCTGAGTTTTCAACTGAGAGAGTTCACCTGAGTTACTTGCTGATGCTTCATGTGATGTCACCATATCAGTTGTTTCCACTTTACAAACACCTCTGAAGATCTCAACCAAGCCTCTCCGCCACACTTCCTACTTCCCAACACTTTATTTTAATTTTGACATTTTTATATTTTTCTACTTTTTTATTCCATTTATTCTGCAATGCTGTACTCTCCACTTGAGTATCAATGCAGTATAATTCAATTTAAATAAATCCAAAATCAGCAACGTGGTAAATTTCCCAGTTTGCTCCAGAGCCCATCAGATGATTAGAAAGCCTTTAAGCTGAATGAATGTGTTCAGTTTCCACACTGACAACATCATCAGTGTGTCTCTCTCTGGTGTGTTAGTCCACCACAGCAGCTTTCTTCAGACACAAACTTGACCAGTTAATCCAATAAACCATCATCTTGGGGAAGTGCTTATGGTTAGCAGTTCAGATGTTGGCAAAAACCTAGTCCTGGAAATGATCTTGGTAGCTGTCACAACTTATAATTTATATTTCACAACATCAATCCTGTCATCTTTCCGCCCCAAAATATCAAGGCACTGGGCATATTTCCAACCATCAAAATAAAATTATTTTTTATTATTATTATTATTATTATTATTATTATTATTATTATTATTATTATTATTATTATTATTATTATTAT
>JAOWBL010004972.1:0-10621 GCA_028564865.1 Zenarchopterus dispar | reverse complement strand
ATCCTATCCTATCCTATCCTATCCTATCCTATCCTATCCTATCCTATCCTATCCTATCCTATCCTATCCTATCCTATATTCCATGATCTTAGGAATAAGGTGAGAAGTTTAGTCATCTGGGAGGGACTCAGATTAGATCTGCTGCTCCTCCACATTGAGAGGAGTCAGTTGAGGTGTTTCAGGCATCTGCCCTGGGTGCCTCCTGGACACCTCCCTGGAAGTGGAGATTTTTCCATCTGTTAAACCTGACCTCTGTTCTTTCTCCTGTGTTTGTGTCAGTTTAGCGATGAAAAGGCTTGCAAAACCAAACACATCTGCACATCATTAGGTAAATGCAGATTTCCAAGCCATTCATAGGGGAGTCTAAGTGGTTGAGAGCAATCTGAGCCAGGCTTCTGTGGTGTCTGCCTCTGTGATGGCGCCCTAACACAGGTTACATAATCAGCTATGCGCATGTCACAGCTGGTAAAAGTAGTCAGAAACTGAGAGATGCGTTTTTAATCCTTAGGAAAGCAGCAAACATTCTCAGGCATTGGATCACATTTACTTTTCTTCATTCAGTTTTTCTCTTTAGTTCTGTAAAGGGAATTTGTGCTATGTAAACGGAGTTAACTGACAGCTGTTCTTTAGTACTGTGAAAATGTTATCGCAACACACTAACTCTTAACCTCTGCAGTATTTGCTGTTTGCCTCTTTTTTTCTTGTTGTGTTTGTCTAATTATACCTTACGGGCCTTTAGGTTCATGTTAGCTTTGCATGTCAGGTTTTACTCTCCAACAGTATTTGACTGATAAACATCTCAACTAAAAAGAGTAGTTTTCTTGTCATGCAGGCATGCTGTGGCTTTACACAGGTCAATATATTTGTCAAGTGCACAGATCAGACAGTTCCCTCATTCTCACCTGTTGTGTGTTTTGTGCTTCTTCCCACAGCCGAGGCTTTGTGGTGCCATGATGAAACGAGATGGGGGAGTTATTCTGCTGTGGCTGCTGTTCTTGTCCATGATACATGCGGGGGGAACAAGTAAGTGTGTGTCCACAGCTTACACTGAAAACACAGTCTTAGTGGGTAAAGATGTTGAAATGGTATCTGTTAGTTGATGTTTATGCATGTTGCCTCTTTTGTGGGACTCTTGCTTTAAAAGCACCCTAATAGATAAATCAGTGTTGAGTTGAGAAGGCTCAAAAATATTCTTAAGACATCTTGAGACATGTTTTCTAATTGGCTGACTATTGAAACAGGAACTAGTGTTGCAATAAGTGAGACGTAGCAATTAGTATCTGCCAGTGTTTTAAATATTATATTCACCACATCTTGCACAACACTCTTAGTAGGTAGTCCAGTAGTTGACTTCCTGTCCTGTTTTATATGTGATGTCTGTCTTCAGGTCCTAGCCGGCCAGGGAAGCCCATCCTGAGCAGTTGCCGTTCACCTGAAAAAGAGACCTTCACCTGCTGGTGGGACCCGGGCTCCGACGGCGGGCTACCCACCACCTATGCTCTGTACTACCGCAAAGAAAAGTGAGTGGTTTCCTGTTTGCAACAGCAAGTTTGCTCCAATCATTCAGTTTACCAAGGCGAGAACTGAGGCAGCAGTGTGTGATCATTGCTGTTTTCGTACGTCTGTTTGCTTGTGCAACAGCCACAGAGCCAAATTTCACAGAGCATGATGAACAGGTGGACAATGTACACAGGAAAAAAACAGCTTTAAAAAGACATTCTTGTCTGTATCACTTTTAAATTTGAGCTAAGTCACTGACCTTGACAGCTGACTTTCTTATTTATTGTAATGTCATTCTTTGCCTTATCTTACTGACATCTAACACAATGACATCATAAAAATGATAATTAAATTTCCTTTTTGGTAGCTTTCAGGTCAACTTGCAATGGAAAATTCAAAAACAAACCACACAAAACAAAATTAAAACAAAAATTCAGAGAGACTTAATCAGAACTTTTGAGTAAGTAAGGTTTAATGAGTTTAAACAAATGAGTTTTAAGACAAGTTTGAAAAGAGGGAGGGTGTTGATGGGGGGCCTAGTTTGATTGAAGTCTTTTGCTCCCCTGGTGGTCAACTGGACAAGTGATAGAGTGAGGTAGAGGGAAGAAAAAGAGTTGGGTGTGTAAATGTGCAGGAGCTCAGAGAGAGAAAGGGCGAAGGGCGAGAATAAGAAGGTGTGTCTAGGATTATTGTGCTGTTCTCCTTAATTACTCTTATGATTTGAGGAAATGGCTATCCGGTGACACTTTTTATGCATTGTGCTTCTTCCATTTCATTATTTTTGGCAGCTGCTTTGAGAAGCTGACAGCTGTTTATTGCTGGGACAATTTCTTTAGACTGTATGTCTGATAATGTTTTGCGATGTGCACCTTTTTAACCCTCTTAGTATATATTTTTTTTCTGGTTGAACTAATGCTTTATATCACATAGTTACCAAAAAAAAACAACTATCACTTATGGTTATTCTACTTTCACCACCTTCTTCTCTTCCTTCTGGGTCAAAGTCCCAGTTGGGAGCTGTGGAGCATGTGGAGATCTCCTGAGATAGTTTTAGAAATAATTAGGAGCAATTCAACTGGATTATCTGGGTGTGTGACTTTGAGAAATTTGATTTATCATTATTTCAGTCAGACTTGGATCTTTACATTCATTTTAAAAGTCTGGTTTTAATCAGATTATTAGAATAAGGTGATTTTTGTCATGTAAATGTACTTGGAGCTGTCACAGTGGGATGTCTTCAAATGCTCACGATTACTCATGAGCGCCTTTGTAGTGTTTCACACTGACGGCAGGAGACAGGTGTAAGAGGATAAAGATTTATATGGCATTGGCCGTGCATGGATTTTAAAAGTGAGCAAGGTTGATAAGTAGCTGACACAAATAAAGCGGAGGACAGGTTACACTTGACCATATTTGTTGAACTACAAAGCCCATTTCTCTTAACAAGGATGCATAATAATAATCTGTTTCAGGGAAACAGTTGAGTCAAGGTGACAATATATTTTTGGGATGTTACTGTTCTCAGCCAAGATTCAAACTGTCACTTTCACACTAGAAAGTTGCTGCATCTGTGTACTCTAGGTGTGTGCTTTTTTCTGTCTCTTGAAAATAGTCGGTCTGGCTGTTTTTCCTTTCTGAGCCCTGCTAAGCTAATTTGTGGTTAACAGACTGATGCTCACTAATCTGTGGCTAACAGACACAAACGAGGTATTCATCCCCTTATCTAAATCTTGGCAAGAAATGAAAAATTGATTTGAAGAAATGTAAAGGCGAAAGGGTGAGTTTCACTAATGAGATTCCACTCTTGTTTTTTATCAGCTAAAGTTTAGGTCGCGTTTCTGTGTGATATTAAACCCCTCAGTACCTCCAAGAGTTTTAATTCAGGTCATAGGCTGGTGGTTTTATTAAGAACATAAACTTTCTTTCAGAAAAACAAGAAAACCAAGTTTTGGCAGAGGCACAGCTGGAGACCTCAACATGTAGAAAACATTATTAGTGATCACATTCTAATAGTGTGCAGTGCAACAATTTCAATAAGAAATCACAATCTTTAAATTTTTAAAAGCTAACTTTCAGTTATCCTGTTTTCTTCAGATATTCCCATCTTCTACACTTCCATTTATTGGACTTCTTTGATGCAAATATTAAGCTATTTTTTTTTACAGTGTCCTAACAACACAATAAAGAAATGAATTAATACCTGTTTAAGAATAACTGAAAAATACAAATGTTTTATTAATTATCTGGTTCAATGATAGTGTGAGAAAAACCTTGGACTCTTCGCAGTCAGGTCCAGTCAGCAGAGACTTCAGTCTTTGGTTGGTAGGCTGCATCATTGGGGATTGAGGAGGCATGCGAATTCAAATCACAAAAGCAAAGGAAAGGCCAATAAAACACAAGGCCGCTTGCCCGAAACAATACAGGATGACTTGTCACAATAAAGAAAGAGGAACTGGAACTAAAGGGAAGGTGAACACAAAGGAGGGAAACAATTGGATGCAGACTGATTGGGACCGATTCGGGAAAGCCAGCAGGGAAAAGACAAGGGAGACATGAGGGACAAAAGACAATCACAAGGCAGGCGTGTTGCAAGCAGAGTTTTAGTTTGATGATGCTCTTGTGATGGTTGCATGAGACTTCCTTTTTCAGGAACAGCGTAGTATATTGGAATTTAATATTTTTAGGCTGATCAGTGGTTGGACTTAAGAACACTCACATGTAATCATAAATACTTTATTTAGGGTACACCATCATTAAGAAAGAGGTAACATTTATCTAATCCCATTACTGTCTTTGAGATCAGTAGATTGTGCTGTCTGATCAGCTCGGGCTGATCAGGTGGTCAGTGTTGCCATGATGTCATCGTTTTCCACAAAACATTTCAGCAGCTCAAACAGAGGGAAAGTTGGGGTCCTTTGGCAGTGACAAAAGTGGTTAATTTCCTGCATTCCCACATACATTTGTACTACAGTGACACAAAATCAACAAAATATTGAAGTTGGACATATTCATATATTTTGCCAGAAAGCATACATGTAGTTCTTAAATATTTATTAAAGCTGTCTGAGATTTTGTATTATTAAAATGATCATTTTTCCATTTATTTATATAACTTTGTGCTTGAAAGGATTAATGGAAATTTGTGCTTCTGCTTCTCTTGTCTCAAACTCTGTGTTTTGATCCAGCTTCTCCTCATTTGTCTTCTGAAATGAAAGAAAACACAAAAGCATCAACACTGAAGGGAAAACAGGAGCCATAAACCATGTTTGAAACATTGTTAGAGTTGGCCTATTTTTGTCTTTAATTCAACTTTATATTTTAAATCCTGTGTTCACTTCTTGTGTAAACATTTTTACCTTGATTGTCAACAAATCAGAGTCACCTGTATACTGCAGATCTGAGTTTTTACTGCTCTCCTCTTTGTTTCTATGTACCAGAACAGAGTTTATACAGAATATTGAATAAAGCCAGAGAAAATCAATGTCAGTACTTATTTTTTCGATATAAAAATTATGTTTTATATTGAAAAAATATAAAAGAAATATATATCGTATTATACTATATATAACAAGTCTTCAAATGCAAAATAAAGAGTGTCATATTTCTATTTAAGTCCAACAATTTGGCATGAATTGGAAATGTCAAGATCACATTGTCATTTCTTGAACTGAAAAAAAAACAGTAACTCAAAAAAATTTAAAAAATGAAGAGTCCTGAAATACTAAACAAAAATGTGTTTTATTTGACACTTTTGGTTCAGATATTTGCTTTGGGTTTAGAGTGACTTGGCCAGATGGTATGGAGGTTATTGAAAAGAAGAATCTGCATAATTTCATTCAGTTGGTAGTTTATTGACGGTCCCTAAGTGAGACTGTGACAGATAAGTGGTGAATATCTAATATTCATCTAACAACTAGCTTTACCAACTGCCAGTATTCACTGAGCGAGAGAGTAACTTTAGATATTTTTACCGATATATCAGAACGAACCACTGCAAGAATGCTCTCAGTACCGTTCACATGGGTAGTCTGTCCCAGACTTGTATCTTGCTGGTGACTATGATTTGTGGTCACAAATGTAAAAATAAACTTGAAATAAACTTTCCCCAGTGGAAATTATGCCGATAAATCCAGCTGATCAACATCTTCTTGTCCTCTTCTTCACCACCTTTTCGTGCTCTTTATTCTCTTCTTTGTCTGCTTGTTTCAGGGTTTCATCACCCTTTTCTTTCTTGTCATCATCAGCTTTTCCCTCCTTGCTTTTCATCTCTTTCTGTACTTTTTCATCTTGTCTCTTCTCACCTGATTTTCTGGTTTTGATCTTTTTTTTTTTAAAGAATCTCCTCATTTTTCACAACAAGCTCCTGGAGCTCTCTATCCTTCTCCTCTAGGATTCTTTTCCCTCATGCAGTCATTTCATCCCCTCTTCCAAACTCTTCTTTGGAAGAGGGGATGAAATGACTGCATGAGGGAAATGACTGCAATTCTTCTTGGATTTCCCTTGTTTTTCATCTAATTTGTTCCTTTTTTTCACCAGTTTCTTTCTGTTTTCATCCACCATTTTTGTTAATATTACTGATTCTGTTTTCTTCCTCCTTTAATTGATTCTTCTTCCTCAACAGTTCATCCATCTCTCCCAGTAGTTGCAGCTTTTCCTTTTCTGCCTGAGGTTCTTGAATGCCTTGCTCCATTGAAATCTGTCTTACTGGTTTCTCTTTCCTCCGACTGCATTTTTCCTTCTGCTCCTCTAATTATTTCCTATCATCCTCCAAATTTTTCACCTGTTTCGGCCAGCTGTTCTTGTCTAATTTAAGTTCTTTTTTTGATTTCCTCCTCTTTGAGTTTGGATTGCTCATTTAAAGTTCTCTCAATTTCAAGATTTCCTTGACCTCTTCCAACTCTTTCATTTTCTTCTCTAAATTTTAAGATCTGCTGCAGCAGCTTTTCTTTCTTCGTCTGCAGTTTTGAACGTTTTCTCCTTTTTTACCTTTGTGTCACTAAATGTTTCCTCCATTTGCAATTTTTGCCTATCCAGTTCCAGTTGTTTCTTGTCATCCTTCAAATTTTTCACCTGTTGCTGCAGACTCCTCCTTTCTATTTTTAGCCCCCTTTTTTGATTTCATCCTCTTGAAGTTTGGATTGCTGCACTGATTTTTTTTTCCAATTCAAAGGTTTCCTTCACCTCTTCAAACTGTTTCATTTTCTTCTCTAAATTTGGCCAGCTACAGCATTTGTTCCTTTTTTTTGTCTGTATTGCTTGAAAATTTTTGATAATTTTAATCTTTGTTTTACTAATTTCTGTTTTCTCCATTTTCAATTTTTCCCTATCTAATTTTTAAAAAATTTTGCAATCCACCTGCCTTTTCACTTGTTGCAGATTATTATTTTCTACTACTAGTTCCTTTTTAATTTCCTCATCTTTGACTTTGGATTGCTCCATCAGAGTTTTGTCCAATTCAAAGGTTTCTTTCACATGTTAATTTTTTTAAAATCCTCTAAATGAATGAACTGGTGCAGTTAAAAAAAAAAAAAAACTCTACCTGAAGTTTTTATATTCTCCCTCCAACTGTATTTTTGATGTCACACACTTGTCTTTTCTCTAATTCCATTTTTCATCCCTCTATTAGCAGTTTATCTCCCTCTAAACTGTTCAACTCCTGCCGCAGCTTCTTTTTCTTTGACTTCAGTCTTCCATTTCTATCTCTAGGAAGTCTATCTCAATTTTCTCCAGAACCAAGTGTTGAAAATTTGATTCCAGGTGTTTTCTTTGCCCGTCTAAGTCAGACCTTTTCTGCTTGCAGTATTTCTATTTCCTTCCGATGTTCTTTCTTTGCTTTGGCAATTTTGTCTTTTACATCATCCAATCTTTTCTGCTTCTCCATCAAATCAGTTTCCTTTGTCTCATTTCATATTATAATATCCACAGTTTTCTGTTGCATCCAGTCAAATCAACTTGAAACATGGGACACAAGACACATTGATCATAATGACAGCTTAGCGGTTTTGAGAATTTACATCGTGTCATCTTACTTCTGATGCTCCCATCTTTGACGTTGTGTTCCTGAAGTGGTCATTTGCAGCTTTATGCCATCAATAACAGATGGGGAATGCAACGTAAAAACATATAACTGAGCTTTACCCTGAGCAGCATAAAGGGGTTTAGCAGGCGCATGGACAGCTCCCTTTTTTTTTAAAAATTGCTTGATCATTTATAAACAGTTTTTTTTGTTTTATATCTATTTTTGTCCTCACTGTTTCTTCTTCATTCTTACATCTCGACATAAAGATCTGGCCCATGTGATTCTGTTTCAGTTGCAAACAGAAGTCTTGCTTTCATCTATTTCAGTGTTATAAAGCATCTTTTGAATGCAGTGTTAATAACCTTGGTTTTAAATCTATTTTTTATTGTAAGACATAACCCTATAGAAATGCAGTAGAAAAAAAAAACACTTTTTAAATGCAGGAGCTGTTTCACATAAGGCATTACACACGTTGCTTTCCCCTGTTTAACAAAAGACATTGTGAACCAACAACATTTGTAGCCACTGGCTGTGTTTTCTTCTTAAATTATGAGCATGGAGCTTCACTGCCTGCTGAGATTTGTACAAATAGAGGGTCAAATTGTTTCCATGTTCTTCTACAGAGGAGTTCCCTGACAAAATAGAGGCAGTTGCTCCAAGAGCAACAGTAAAATATTTCCTTCTGATCTCAACAAACATCCAAGTTGTGTTAATTTCAACAACCTGGTCTACTGGGGTTTGATGCTGCAGTGGTAGCTAGTGCTCATATACATCAGTTGGACTATTTTCAGTGCCTTCTCAAAAACAACGTACATTAAAGACATGGTGAGATCAGTTCACAGCCTGCAACTAATGAATAAGTTATTTTAGAGTACAGAAAATGGAAGAACTCTCTACAGGTATCACTTAAGACAGCAGCTGTATACGTCATCTCTTACGTCGAAGCTAATGGCAGGATGTTTTTTTTTTCCCTTTTGTCTCCAGCTGCAATTTAGGGGAAAAAAATGTAGCCTTCATTTGTCTTTTAATCATAATTGCTTTGTATCGAATGCACACATACACACAGTTTCATGAATGGTAGCATGAAGAACACACACTGTTCTCTCATTGGAGCAACGCTGGAAGAGCAGGTCCTTCTAAAGTACAGCTGTACACAGTTACATCCTGTTCTCCTGTCCTTCTCTCACAGCTCTGACAAAGTGTACGAGTGTCCCGACTACCACACTGCCGGGGAGAACTCCTGCTTCTTTAATAAGAACGACACGTCCATCTGGGTCAACTACAACATCACTGTCGTGGCCACCAACGAACTTGGCAGCACCTTCTCAGACCCTGTTGAAATCGATGTCGTCTATATCGGTGAGGAAGACGTGTCCAGGCCTGTTTTCATGTTTTAGTGTGACATAATAGACACAATATCGCAAATGTTTACAATAATATTTTATTGTCAAATCAATGCTAAGGGGTACGCTCGGAAAATGCTGTTGGGTGAAATTATTTAACACTTTCTTCTTCATATATAGTATTAAGTTCATTTTATGCTGAAAGACTGTGATGGAGTGGTGACCTGTCCAGGGTATACCCCTGCCTGGTGCCTGTAATGAGCTGGGATTGGCTCCAGCAGACCCCTGCGACCCTGTAGATGGATTCAGCGGGTATAGAAAATGGATGGTTGGATGGATGGATGGATTATGTTGAAAGAGGAATGAGATTTGTCCCATCCACTCAAGACAAAAGCATATGGTTTGCCTCATGAACTATCCAAACAGAAGTGTTCACTAAAACATTTAAAACCCAAAGTATCTGCTTTGGCCTTGGGACTGCTTATCTGAAATTGCTTGTCTTTCCCTTTGTCTCCAATAGTTACACCCACTTCATATCAGGCACAAGAAACGTTTTTTTGTTTTTTTTTTGTCATACCTCAACACTGACAATTTTGTCTCCAAGTGGAAAATGTAAAAGTTAAACATTTTCACATCAACAATTATCTTAGATGTCACTCTTGCAATGTCAGTGTTTATCTGGCTGAGGTGTCCATTGACTTCCACTTACGCATTCATTGTGTATAGACACAGTCTTGTTTGGCTTTAATTGTGCCTCTCTGTTTCAAACATTATCTTTCTTGATTTTTTTAATTTTTATTTTATTTCTCTGCTGAATTGACAAAATACGCTATTCTCTCTCATTCGCATATTTTTCTGTCCTTTTCCAGTCAAGCCCAATCCTCCAGAGAACCTGACAGTGACTCTGTTAGAGAGTAAAAGCAGCCCCGTCCTCCGAGTATCATGGGAATCGCCACATAAAGCTGACACCCGCTCTGGCTGGATCACACTAATCTATGAAATCCGTATCAAGCTGAAAGAGGAAGATGAATGGGAGGTACGCAAGTTGTTGCCCATAGACAGGAATGGTTTGGTGGTTATGACATTTGTCTTTCAAATGTGAAACTTTGCATGTGGCTCAAACTTAACCTTAGAGGCTGATGTGTTGCAAAACCAAAATCTTGTAACACACAGTCATTCTTGTTACCCATATACTGGCAGCTTCATGAACTGACTTGACTGTCATTCATGTGTGTTTTATTTCCAGACACATTTTGCGGGCCACCAGAAGGTGTTTAATGTTTTCAGCTTGCAGTCAGATGGCACCTACATGGTTCAGGTGCGCTGCAAACCTGATCACGGCTTTTGGAGTGAATGGACCTCCAGTTCTGACGTTCAAGTTCCTAACTGTAAGATATTCCCCACAATTTATCAGCAGATTACATGTCTTTATAAGACACATTTCTTGTAACAATTCAAGAAATATGCCCACAAATTTCTTGCAGAACTACTTTCTTCCTTATTAATAAATATTTAAGTAAGTCAGTCACTTTATTGTCAAAACTGTCATATGTGCAGGACATACAGAGACTTGAAATTGTGTTTCTGTCATATTCCTATATATACAGGAAAGAAAATGAACAAAAAAACAATATGATTATTTCCTTATCTGCTCATTCAGTAAGATCAAGACTAAATTTAACCTTGTGTTGTGCTAGGGCACTCTTTCATACATACACACATACGTACATACATATATGTATATATGTGTATATATAAA
>JAOWBL010004971.1:0-10621 GCA_028564865.1 Zenarchopterus dispar | reverse complement strand
TAAAAAAAAAAAAAAAAAAAAAAAATTCTGAAGAGGAATATTCACCCTCTGATGATGATTTATTAAAAAAAAAAAAAGTGTTAATAAAATAGGTTTTTTTTTATGTGAGAGCAAAGCACGTTGCAGTAAATGCGATGCTCAGCTGTAGTTTGGACAAATAGACAAACACTTGGTCACATGACCATGTTGGTTTTCTAAAGAGTGCTTTTAAAGCCTATTTCTTCCATTAGTGTTATATGTAAAAAAGTGAAAGTATAAATACTACTTTCTGTGTGAAGCGCCTTGAGGCAACTTTTATTGTGAATTGGCGCTATATAAATAAAACTGAATTGAATTGAACTGAATTTCTGGTATGGCACGCTGCCATGTTTCTCTGGGAGCCTATAAGAACACGTCCACTGTATGTCAAAGTTTACTGTGGGTACCGGCTCCTTCAACCATTTATGTAAGAAAAAAAAATGTCTTTACATAAATCCACCTGATGTGGTACAAAATTAAAAAAAGAACCCCTTCACAGTTTTCATGGATGTTAAATTAAACGATAAAAACCAGGGCAACCTTTTGAAGCAGCCTGTAAACATGTTTGTAAATTTGACACAGAATAACGTACAATTAAACATCCTGTTTTTAAACAGTTTTTAATAGATTATCAACTGTTGCTTGTTGGACCGAAGTTTGTCTCTCGAGACTTTCAAGACATATTTCTAATAATTATAAGTGACAATACAACTACCATTTGTTTTGAAGTGAGGATAATTGTTTACGCCTGTATTTTTGTAGTTTGAAAAAATCTTTTTAAAGTGAACATATCATAAAGAGTATTTGTGCAAATAATCTCAAGTTAACTAGCCCTTCTAAAAACATAATGAAAATGTTTTAAAAATATTTTTTGAAATGTTGCATGCACTTTTGATGTAGGAGAAAATGTTCTTAAATGCTGGGAAATGTATGTTTTTACTCTTGAACTGAAAAATTATTAAAAGGTCAAACTTGTTAATGAAGCAAAATTTAAAGATTTGATACAGAATATTACATGAAAAAAATGCATTGGTGTCATGTTCAACCCATGTATTAATTGATTAAATTGTTTTAGGAAAATGATCAATGAAAACCTCACAAAAACACATTTGTAAAACGTAAAAGTAAAACAAAAAATATTGAAAAATAAAAATGTTAAAAAAATTTCAAATCAGAAAATATTAATGAAGTATTAAAACAGAAGAATTTTAGTATAATTTTTGATAAAATGTCAGTTTCACAACATCCTGTCCATCTACAAATTAGTAAAATTACTAATTTTTAATCATATTTTTAAAAATTATTTTCAATGAATGTTTAATAAGATGTAATTTTTAACTTAATTTAATGGTGAAGAAGGAGCTGAACCGAAAGGCGAAGCTCTTGATTTACCAGTCGGTCTACGTTCCTACACTCACCTTTGGTCACGAGCTGTGGGGCGTGACTGAAAGAACAAGATCGCGGATACAAGCGGGAGAAATTAGTTTCCTCTGCAGGGTGTCCGGGCTCTCCCGTAGAGAGAGGGTGAGAAGCTCGGTCGTCCGGGAGGGGCTCAGAGTATAGCTGCTGCTCCTCTGCATTGAGACCAGCCAGATGAGGTGGTTCGGGCATCTGGTGAGATTATATTATATCAGATTATGTCTCTCTGCTGGCTTGAGCTGGACGAAGTGGCTGGGGAGAAGGAAGTCTGGGCCTCCCTGCTTAGGCTACTGCCCCCGCGACCCAACCACGGATAAGTGGGGAAAAAGATGGATGGATGGATAAATCTAATTAGAAAAATTGTCAGAAATTTTTAAACATTAAAACAAATTGAAAATTTTAGATTTTTTTTTTAATGAAATGTCTGCGATGGGTTGGCGACCTGTCTCGGGTTTACCTGTGCCTCTTGCCTGAAATTGGCTGGGATTGGCTCCAGCAGACCCCTGTGACCCTGTAGATGGATTCAGTGGGTATAGAAAATGGATGGATGTTAATTAATGTTTTGTTTTGTGTTTCTAAAACAAAAAAATAATGGGATATCTTTTATCAAACATCAAAACATTAATAGTAAGAATTTTCAAAATAAAAAACTATAATAAATTTAAAGGTAATGTGTTCCATCTTCTCAATCTGAATCGAACTCTCTGATTGGCTTCTCAGAACCCTGTGGTTCACTTTGACTTCCCATTGCACTTGGAGAACTGGTTTCCACGGCAACGAGTGCGAGAAAAGCGTGGGGAGATCCGAAGTTTGATCCTGCAGCTTCACAAGAGTCAGCTGAGCAAAGAAAAACAGAAAATGCCGTCAAGCTGATGACGAAGAATGAGTTGTGAAGAAGACTTTGTGTTGCTTTCTGTGGATGTAAATGTCTTTTTACATTCAGTCTAAGTCCTGTTTTACAGAATAAAAGTATTTATTGTATTTCAGAAGATTTGAGCTCTTGTTTCGAAGACTTGTCCATGTAGCTCAGTAACTGTTATGTCTGTTTTTGGCAGATTTTTGTTCTCTCTTTTTTTTTTTTTCCTCCATATTTTCATTGTTCCTTGTATTTTACTCTTCTTCTGCTCTGACATCATGAACAACGCTTCCTTTGAGGTGTTTGTGTAAAAATGTGTGTTTCTTTGTGTAGTCTAGTTGAGTAATCCCCCCTACTGACAACCAATCAGCTTACTGATCATTAAGTGGATCAGGTGAGGGTCTTGGGGCTGAATGAGGGCTTGTCCATGAAAAGACGAAACAAGGTCTCCAGCTGCGACAGTCACGCTACCACACCTCGGGTCCACCAGAGCTCCATGTCCAAAACACACATCAACTCCAGCATCTATTTTATGACTAAAATCACAGCTGATCAGGTCTAAAGACACTATTCTAGTCCTGGTTTTCTAAAATCTGGTCCTGCTCTGACCCTGGTCTGACCTTGGTCCAGCTCTGGGCCTGTTTTGACTCTCTTCCATTTCTGCTCTGGTTTTCTGTACTGTCTGTGGCCTATTATTCTAGTTGTCTTCTTTTTCTAGTCTTAGTTCTGGTCTGGTGTTAGTTCTGGCACTGAGCTGGTCTGGTCTGAGTTCTTAATTCTGCCTCTGGTCTGGTCTCTGTATCTCTTCTCTGCATTTTAAGTGGTCCAGATCTGACATGGGTCCAGTTCTTGTCAAATAATGGACTGGACTGGGTTTCATGTCTCAGGACCATGTGTGGACTTGGTCTTGTTTTGGCCCTGGTTTGATGCATGTATGGTTCTGATATGGTTACTGGCCTGCCACTGGTCTTGTTTTAACCCTTGATTGTCTCTCATTTGTGTCTTGTCTAATCTGGATCCAGATCTAGCCCACCTAGTTTTGTCTTGTTTTAGCCCTATTCCAACTCTGGTCTAGTTGCCTCAGTCCAGGTCAGATCTTACCATCAGTTTCTACACTGGGTTCTGAACCCCTTTTCACCATTTTTCTGGTTCTGAACTAGGCCCTACATGGCTCTGGTCTCTTGTCAGGAACAGTTTGGGGCATTTATTTATTAGGCAAGTCTCAGCACTGGGAGGCAGAGATTAGCCAGATTTGGGGTCTCCATTCATCCTCCTAAAAATAATCCCAGTGAGTCCTGAGGACCTCAAACTGATCCAGGCTCCGGTCAGGACTAAAGTGTCTCTGTGTGAGAGTCTGTAGTTTTACCAAGTTAAAAAGGAAATCCTGAGTACTGGTTCAAATGAAACCAGAGAAGCTCAGACACAATTGTTTGTCTAATTCTGGAGTGAATGCCTCTTTAGAGTTGCCATTTCTGCTCAGCTCCTTATCTCTTCTCGTTAATCTCATTATCCAATAAAAGATGTCTGCTGTTGTTGACTCTGGCGGAGAGGGGTGATGGGGGATTACTGTCTGGTCGTGTCTGATTATAGAAAACTGATCGCTGTGTCGTTTATTGATCCGTCTGCTGAGACTCTTCCTCAGCAGGAGTTCCAGTAATTCCTCAGAGCTGTTAAAGGAAGTTCTGGAAAAACACCAGCGTTCACTTAAAACCATGTTTTATTCAATACGACATCAATAAAAGTTATAAATCTCACAAATATTTTTGTGTTTGGACAAATATATTTTAAAATAACATTTAGTTTGATTTTTTAAAATGCATATAAACATTCGTTTAATAACAATCCTAAAGATAAAAAGTACATTTAATAAATGTATACACATTTTCTTATTGACAAGTTTTCAAAGCTGAACTTACTGAGGTCCAGGCACCTGCAGTTCCTCTACTGATCATTAGGGTCTGGATCAGGAACCTGCAGTTCATCTAGACCTGCAGTTCCTATGCTGACCACAAGTATCCTGTCAGTGCGCTAATCACCATTGACCTCCATCTTAAAATGTTCAACCTTCCAGCAGAAATAAACATATTTACAGTCTTGTTTTGGTCTCCAGAGTTAGATTTCACATCTATGATGGCTGGACAGGTTCATTTTTAAGAGACCTCATCAGTCAAAATGATATCAAACAAATGTACCATAAGTAGGGAAGTGGTTTTATGAGTGACAGCTGCATTTCAGTGTTTGTTGTCATCACTTCTACTTAGGGCTTTCTTGATACCTGATCTGTGAATAAAGATTTAACAGAACCTTTTCGTCCTTATTTAAAGTTTAATGAGTCAAATGTTGGTAAAGATACTGTGGACCCACTGAGTCCATGTTTAGGTGGGTCTGAAGGAATTCAGGGTGAAGATAGTTTGAGTAATGTAGAGGCCTGAAGCCTGTTAGCCACCAGCGTGGCTGGGTCATTGTAGCTTCCAGATCCTTCTAGGTCGGTGTGTTGCTCCTCGACCAGTGTGTGCTAAGCTAAAAATAAAGCTTGTTTGTGATAACTGAAGTAAGGTGGGCATGTCCCAACCCAGCACATTCCACCCATTTTATTATTTTAAAAAGTGGAGTTGCTGGCACCACCACTTCTGCTGAGCTAAGCACTATGAGAACTCTGAAAGCAAACCTTAAAAGCAGTTTCTTTATTTAAACAGAATCATATTTGAACAAATTAATGCTGTTTTCTTCAGGAATATTTTCCAGATAAATTAATATTTAAATGAACAAAAAACATGAACTTGTATAACCATACAAATGCAGAATTTACACTTTTAAATAGCCTGATCACAAAAGAATATTTTTTTATTTTTCCATTTCAGATTTTTTTTTCTTTTTGTTCTTTCAGTACAATTAAACGGAATCCTGTATTGATGTATCTCTTGTTTTCTACCCCACCCAACCTCCTTTCTATTCTTTATTTTTAATCAAATTTATTATGCAAAATTGACCAGAATAAAAATTTGTGCTAGTTTTCCAGCAGAAATGAATTCATGTTTGGACTCTTTTGGAACCATTTGTGGTTATTTTTGGTTTGTTTAATTTTGGAACAAAAGTCAGCAGTAACAGGTGAACTCAGGCATGTCGCTTATAAGCCAGCTTTAATGTTTAATAACACGTTAGACTGACTCTGTACTGGTTTTGAGCACTGAAGTCCAGCAGGACTGAACCTGGGATGGAGCTCATCTGGAGACCCCACGGATGCTGTCTGATGTCTTGCGAGCAAGACCCAACACGGACCTGCTGCACTGGCCCCTGACACTTATCCACTCCAGCAGCTTATCTAATAGGATTAAAGGGGAGGAAATCTCCCACTGCAGCAGTAAAGTCCCATCTGCTTACCTGAGAGGAAGAAGCAGCGGCCACTGCCGCGTCAGGACGTCTCCTGCCATTCTTTTTGTTCTGCCATGCGAGCCGGTGGGGGGACAAGCAGGGAGCTGCAGGTGAGCTGAGCGGGACCAGCAGCAGACAGTATTCCAGAAATGTCCGGGAGGAGGAGAAGGCTAGTGCTGTGTGCGCTCGGAGCTGTGCTGCTGTCAGGGTACTTGTACATGGAACCAGGTGTGTATGATGCTTTTCTACTTCTAATACACACACAAAGGTCCTGGTCCAGAAAGTAATCAAAACCAAACCATTAACTAAGACCACAGCATCATCAGCGTAGATGTTTTAGAGTAAAAGCGCTTGTTTTTCTGATCTAAGTCTAGCATTTAAGTTCAGCAGAATTCAGGCCCTTAGAGATCAGTTATGCCAGTGAGCTTAGTTAAAAGAGAGAATTTATTGAGCTCCTGACTGACAGGAAACATGGACCCACCAACAGCAGTGGGAGCTGAAACGATGGGATTAGAAAACTCCTGCAAGAACGGGATTCAGCTCAGCTGAAGATGTCACACTTCCCAGTTAGTTGCATCGAAGATCTGGAAGAACAAGCAAAGTGAAAAGTTCCCAGCTAGCATTGGTGGTCCCAGAAGATCAAAACATAAGCGAGTCACACCTGGGTTTATCTTCAGGTCCAATGTTGGTTCTACCTGTATTCATTCCCAGGTTCCATGGTTGTCCGACCTGTGTCCCTCTGCAGGTTCCATAATGGTCCTGCTACCTGTGTTAGTCTGAAGGTTACATGGCAGTCCTATCTTTGTTTGTCCATGTGGATTCTGAGTTGGATCTAGATAGCTTTTAGGTGGGACCAACTGGTTAGTTCTAAGGTTACCAGAACAATATAGAATGTACACATCACTTTCTTGAACCATGTTCATTTAGTCCACTTGTGTTTCTCATGGTTCCTTATATTTTGCTCAGAATTCTCATCTGGGGTCCATGATAGTGAAGCCAAAATGAACCCAAGACATTTGCTGATTGAAGTCCAGTAGTCATTCAGTCTAAACCCAGTAGTAGTCCGGTCTAAACCAAGTAGTAGACTGGCCTGTTACTAGGTATAGGTTGGAGTACTACTCAGGAGTAGTCTGGCCGAAACCTAGTCGTACCCCAGACTAAAGCTAGTAATTGTCAGGTCTAAACCCAGTAGCAGTCTGGTCTTATCGCATTAATAGTCTGGCCTAAACCCAGTTGTAGTCCAGTTTAAACCTAGTAGTAGTCTGGTCTAAACCCAAGAGTAGTCTGGTTTAAACCAAGTAGTAGTCTGGTATAAAACTAGTATTAGTCTGGACTAAACCAAGTAGTAGTCCGGTATAAACTAAGCAGTAGTCCTGTCTAAAGACAGACAGGCCCACATGGACCTGGTGGTTGGACTGTCTTAGATGTTAAAGATCAGGAATAAAAACTCAAAGCAACAAAGCTCAAAAACAAAAACTGCACGTTGAAAAACAAATCAGCACAAATGGGAATGTTTATGGTCAAAATGTGAAGAAAATAAGATTTAAAGTCATAAAGCCAAACACAAGTGTCATTTAGACTTAAATAGGTCTTAATGTAAGGTTCCAGAGGGCCGGGGAGCTGCATTTCTGGACTGCTGGAGATAAGATGGGTCTGTGTTGCACCAAGAGATGTTCTAGACTGTTGGGCACTTCAGGTGCTTAAGGTTGGAGATCATCATACTCCACCCATCAAAGCAGCATTGTTCCGTGTTGAGGAGTTTGGTTTGCTCAACCAAATTCGAAGATGAGAACATGAAACAGTTAATAAAATAAATAATGACCAAAGAATTTTTGCCATTTCCCAACAGAGACAGAGTCAGTTTGTGTTATATGAGACACAACTGGTTACCATGGCAGCATAGTAAAATATCTGAGTATCTTATGTGCCTTCAACAAAAACTAAAAAAGCACCAAAATCTGTCACTTTGTCTGTATGTACCTATAAAATAATGTGCGTTATGTAGAAGCAAAGAGAAGATTGTCGAGTTTTTAATGGAAAGTGAAAAACATAACGTAATAATCGTGATTCCTGCCACTGAATGATGTTTGACATGATGAAACAGATTCTCCTGCCTCCATAATGCTACAAATTACATGAACAATAGTTGTGGCAAATTTTCAGAAGCCAAAACTCAGAAAATGGAAATGGAAGACCAAGAGTCATCCAGTTTCGTCCCTGTTCTGATGTTCGTCCAGGAAAAGTAACATCCACAGAGGTTAGTAGAAGTCTGATGACAAGTGTGGGAGAAGGAATGATGATGTCATCAATGAAAAACAGATGGCCACTGTCAGAGTATGAACATCAAGATAACTGAAATTCATTAATTTTTTTTTATAAAAACAAAACAATTCAAATAAAACCACATGATTTTTAGACAAACAGCTACATGTGAGTAAAAACTGGTTGACATTAAAATCCAGCTGTGATGGTGGCTGCTGTTCTTGGTTCAGGACTAAGTGCTGCTCCTGCCCCTGGTTCTGGTCCAGGTCATGCTACTGGTCCAGGTGCTGATCATGGTCTTGGTTCAGGTCATGGTCCAGTAATGTTCTGTGGATGTCAGATTGAAGAGTGGAGTAGATGAACATTTTTAAGTCAACAGTAAAGTTTCTGGTTCCAGATGGAACTGAGGTTTGAAGATGTCATTTTTGAGATGATGATACTTTTATCCTCAGAGGCAAAGAACGTTCCAGCTTTCCTGCAGGAAACACAAGTAAACCCAGAGAAGAAATCCAGTTGTCAAGCAGACTTGATATTTATGGGTTTACCTGCTGCCATCTTGAAAAGTTTCAGTTTATTACGAGATTTCTGTTGTGTTTGCTGCAGTTCATTTCACACCATTGTCATACAGATCACATACCGGATCACATAACATACAGTGTTATTGATCTTAAGCAGTTTGTTAAAATACCAGGAGAAGCTGGACACCAGCTTCAAGACTCTCGGATCCCAATAGACTTGTCTTGTCTGTAAAAGTTTGTTCAGAAGAAATTAAAAAATAAGTGGTGCTCTGTTGCTTCCACTGATTGTCTCTCTGTGGAAGTAACCATTGGCAACAATAATGTGTCCTTGTTGCCATGGTAACATTTCCACATCATTTCTCCCTGTTTTCAACAGCAGAAAAAGGTGGAAGACAAGACTTGATCCTGGAAAGCAGGACTGTTGTTGGATTTTAAATATTTGAACAAAAAGAAACTGCTCTGAGACTGAAACTGCTCCAATCTGGACCTTAAATCTGAGCTATGTTCAGAGTGCTCATTCATTTTGTATGTTTTATTTTGTATTTGTTTTTGGCTCGTGTCAGATTTTCTTCAACTTAAAATAAACTACTGTTTTTTATGCTGCATTGCGAATTACAGTAAAGATGATTAAGAATCCTAAACCTCAGTAGTGACATCGCTTTGATCATAACAGTCAAAACCACTTCTTCTGGTTTGAATGCAATTTAGATAAGACTTTGAGTGGTTTTTGGTGGTTCAGACTGTCAACAAATCACCATAGATTCGATATGGAAATGATGGTCCAGTCTGGCAGTTGGAACAAAGCCTGAACATCTTTTGCTGGGAATGAACTTTTAGTAATGTAGCGCAGCCAACTAGATGGTACAAACTTATTTCTCAGTGTTCTGAAGAACATGTTTAAAATAAACTGGATATTTAAAAAATTTTCCTGGGTCCTGAATAACCACCAGATTCATCCACAGAGGGAACATTCTTCATTCAATAACATTTTTTTTTTCTTAGGAAGTATTAAAGAATCATCTCTTATTACTGTCATACATATGAGGTTTGGTTGAAACCACTGAAACTCCATCCATCTACAGAGCTCTGTAGTTCTGCCATAGTTTATTATGGGCACATTATTCAACCTTTAAAAGCTTAGGAGACTGGGGACTAGGACATACTGGTTGTGATGTCATCACTGATGTCACCTGTGCTGTCATCACTGTTGTCACTACTAACAAAAACACCTTGACACCCTCCCAAATGTTTTCAAAATATTTTTTAATAAAATGGGAAACAAACATTATCCATGATGAATTATGAATCTGAAGGACAGAAAGTTTGATTCTAGAGCTGAATCTCTAAGAAGTGATGTATGGAGTCCTGACGGTGAACTTCTGCTTTCTTGTGTCCACAGGTGCCAGTCTAGAATTAACTGTGGGTTCGGAGGAGAATGCTGGACCATCGGCTGAGCCAGCAGTGGAGTCTGATCAGCTTTCCTTCAGGCACCTCTCAGCTCTGACGCGCAGAAGGAGGGATATCCTGTTTCCCAGCGGAGTGAAGCTCTGCTCCCAGGAGACATTCAACCAGGCTGTCGGCAACCACCTCAGATATTTTCACCTCAGAGGTACATTTATATTGGACAGGTTTGGGTCAAGTTTTTCTTCTCCAACACTCTCTGATCCCAACAGACAAAGCTTTAACATGAGACCTGCCAACACTAATGGCAGCTGAAGGCCAGAGTTCACACTAAGCAGATGCTCACTGAGACTTTTTTAAAGACTCACCCAGCTTTCTGCTTTCTTGCATCTGAAATGAGTCACAGTTTTGGTTCTTTAATTCAAGTATTTTCACTTGAATCTTTTAGTGGAACTCCATCCAAGGAGAACTAAACCCGCCATCATACTGGTCTTCATTAATTTTAGAATCAAGGTGTAAAAAGTAATGATGATGCTTTAAGTAATGATGAAAATACACCATAAACCATCAGGCAACATTAGCAAAAATCCTAAAGAAAACAAATCCATTTTGATATTTAAGTCTACTTTGAGTGTGTCTGTAATACACTGTTGTGCAACAGAAGGGGGTGCTAGTTTAGTTGTTAAGGAGTTATCAACAATTGTCTGATGACAGTGTTTAATAACTTAAATGAATTATCAAAATGAATAAATCAAAACGGGGCACCACCTGAATA
>JAOWBL010004970.1:0-10621 GCA_028564865.1 Zenarchopterus dispar | reverse complement strand
CACACACACACACACACACACACACACACACACACACACACACACACACACACACACACACACACACACACACGGCAGCAGGCCGCAGGGAGTTATAAGTTAAAGTCGGCTGCAGCGAGAGGCTGCATGTTAAAGAAATCACCGCGAGCTCAGTCCTATAAAAGACATAACAGCCTCATGAAACTTTTCTGCAACTGGGTTAACTTGACATCATGTTAACTCCCTGTTGTGTTTTTCCTGGTGTGATTTTAACAGGATAGAATATAAAAATGATACAGAGACGCTGTGG
The DNA here is from genome assembly GCA_028564865.1 of Zenarchopterus dispar. Lineage (NCBI taxonomy): Eukaryota > Metazoa > Chordata > Actinopteri > Beloniformes > Zenarchopteridae > Zenarchopterus > Zenarchopterus dispar. Next base: position 10,332 of record JAOWBL010004970.1, on the reverse strand, counting down.
TTTGTTTGTTTCATTGATCCCCTGTGTTAGCCTAGTGGGTTGTTTTTTTTGTTTTTTTTTTAACAGACTTCTGCAGCTTTAAGACCTGAAAACTTTCACTGAGAAACTTGGTCGACTTTCGTCACGCCTCCATTTGAACCCGCTGTGATGTGTTTGGCAATGCCGGCGTAAATCATCGTGTTGTGAAAAAGGAAGGAAACAAATCGAGACAGCCCGGCCGAGATAAAGAGAGGCAGCTTTCCAACTAATAATATGACAAACAAGGTAAATTTATGTTTGGTGTGGCAGTGGGAGAGTGGGTAGAGTTGGTCCCCCCCCCCCCCCCCCCCCCCCCCCCGACTCTCCGAGAGCTTGTCTCGAGCCTGGAGAAAATGGGGAAGGTTGTGTCAGAAAGAACATCTGACAAACATCTGACAACATCTGACTAAAACCAAAGACAAATCCATATAAGGAATTCGATGATCTGCTCTGGCAGCTTCTACAAAGGCAAAAATCTGATCAGGCCACATGCCCACTAAATGAGTCTATATTCCCAACCTGTTTATGTTAAAGGGTTGTACTAGAAGAGGGAAATCAAATATGTGCTTCATGTTATCAAAAGATTTTCAGATTCTAGACACAACCGTGTACAGAGGGAACAAACCGAAAAATTGTAACTCAGTAGCCATGATTTGTAAATTTTAGAGGGACTACACTTTAGAAGTACCCACAAATGGATGTAAAGTTCTGCAAAAGCAAAAAAAAAAAAAAAAAAAGCATACATAAGATGCAGAAATGGTTGCTGGCTGCTGCTAGCGGCCTGAGTTGGACTGTTGCAGGGAAAAGCGGTTTTATATATATATTTGGAGACCACGGATGCTGTGCTCTCATCTTTCTCATTATGAACAAAGTTATGTGTGGATTATAACCGTATAACTGTGGATATGTTACAACAAATATATGTATGACTTCAATTTTAGCACCAAAACTTAAAAAAAAGCCTTGGAGTTTTAGATTGCAGATTTCTCCATCAAGTGGTGAAAATCTCTCAAGGAAGACTTAACTGGTCTGCGTTTCGTCTCCAGAAACCTGATTTTATTATAATCATTCACTCATCTAGGAGTTCATCTGGTTCTTTATGTTTGGTTCCCTGAAGAGCAGCTCATGTACATGGAGGTCATTTTTTAATACTCGTCCATTTGTTGTCAGAGGAAGAATCTGGAAGAACGGTTATATTCTGAGGTTTGTAGGCCGTTTATTGGTTGGGGATTTATGGAGGCAGACAGGATCAATGTGGCGGCGAACATGATCATGAGAACCTGGACACTAAATTTCACTATCAGCTTTCAAAGCCCTCTCAGGAGGAGTGTCTGGTGTCAACACGAACACTCATGGAAAATGGTCACACATTTCATCATTTCAACTGCTCTGCTCTAAAAAAAAAAAAAAAAGCAACCCTACACAGTTATTGAAAATAAGTGCAGAAACAGGTCTGTGGAGCTCCAGACAAAACGAGATGAGTGAAGTCCAGCTAGCCAGCAGCTCCTGCTAAAGCCATCATGTCTGTCCTTCTGGAGAGGGACGTGGTGTGTTTCGACTCTACACGACTCTGATGTATCAGCTTCATCTCCGCTGTCTGGAATGTAAGTCACCAGAGCCAGAGAAAATAATTATTCAGTCTTTTATCGGAGGCTGAAGAGCTGTACAAATGTTTACCTGAACTTGCTGCTGAGTTCCAAACACTTGTGCGTGTTTATTTTGAAGACAGCGTGATTTGAATCACGGGTGGGAACGCTCCTGAAGGGGTGCTGGCTCGGCAAGGCAAACTTGAGAAGTGCTCGAAATATTTAGTGGAGTGGAAAAGGGTGTGTGATCTGAACAGATCTGAACAGTGTTGTTCATTGGGAAAAAACCATCATCATTCAGCTGTTTGCTGCACTGTTTTGCCTTTTAATTAAAAAGAAGAAAAAAAAGCATATGCAGCAGATATTTTCAAGTTTCCTCTTCGGAGATGCAGTCTTGCTTGCAGGTTCTTCATTTAGTGTTTAAACTGTTGCAAGGCCTTTGCCTTGTTATCAAACACTGGAACGCGGTAAAACGGCCTCGTATGGAGGTGAGGTGCGGTTGTCCTGCTCATGGACCACATGCGAGTTTGTTCCCAGAAAGCTGGCGAGAGAACAAAGCCGGCCGCATCTTCCACTGCCATATTTCACTGTCATCACCGGCAAAGAAAAAAAAGTGAGATAAGTCAATGGATTCCTGACACTGGATGAGGCGGGAGATACACCCTCCGGGTCTGCTTTCTTACAATGTTGGGTAACGCAGCAGGATGTAACAAGCTAAATGTTGCAAGAGTTATTGGCAGCGGCTCGAAGGGTGATATCAGTAGGTATGACTGATAAAGTGGATTTAGCAACACAGTTGACACAGATGTGAGGTTGCAACATTTAGTAGCATCTACAGGCACAATAAAGGGAGCAGTGTGATCGGCTCCACACCCCGACCAGCGAGGGTTGTTCATTAGGCTTGTGTGAGCCTGATACAGGATATCGCATGTACCGCTCAGATCCTGCACCAGAAGTGGAGCACACGCCTGAATTGGTCACACGCTCGATAAAAAAAACACAACAGGATCGTGTTGAGTTAAGGAACAGTGTCTTTTTAAGCAGAACGAGAACCTCACCGAATCTGCTAAACATATTGCATTCCAGTTTATTTTTTTTCCTTTGTGGCACTTTCATGTGTGATTATCGACAGTGTAAAGCTCCACTGGACGGGCTGAAGCGGGTGTAGAAAGTAGATGGATGGATGTTTTGACAGATCCACATAAACATTTCCCCCATTCCTTTCTGACTGCTTGGCTCGGCTGGTCCGAACAGGCGCTGCCTATTATCCTTCAACGGTTCTGCAAAAAAAATTTAAATTCAAACTATTTTTGTTTCATTGAACACTAAATTAGTGCAGGACGATCCAGCTACATTTTAAAAGTCAGTTCTCTGGAACAACCTGTAAAAAATACCAATAAGAATACTTTTTAAAGTTTTTTGTTGTTGTTGAACCAAATCATGTAAAAATAACAGTTAGACAACAAATCTGGTTTTAAAACATTTCATGACAGTTCAATGGTACTTTGCACCCTTAAAACCGTGATTACTGTCAGTGACGATTAAAAAAAGCTGCAGCTTGATCTGACACAAGTACAGATAAATATTCACAACTGACTTTCTAAGTTAAACCACAAACTTTTAGATTCCAACAGCATGAAAGTCATTTCTTTCCCTGAGCATTTCACACTGTAACAACTGAGTCATAATTCCTCCCTTTTATCATCAATGACCTTTGATAAACCACAAGGAGGAGGCGAATCCCAGTCTAACATTATTATTAGTTGTTATCTGCTCTGTTATTTCAAATTCACATGCCAGAGGAACGGTTGGTGGAAATGCCGATGAGGAGAGAACAAGATACGTTTGGACCACCAGGAAATCCCATCAGGAGAGATTTTCGACTGCAACTGCAGCGACTCTGATTGAAATAAAATGTTCTCCAAAAACCAGCGCTGAGGTCACAGCTGCAGCACGAGCCGAACCAGTTTAAGTTCAGCCAGGATCTAAAGTAAAGCTGCATTAATCATATCTGGATGAAAACAGATGGTAAACAGTTCACCGTACGTGTGTGTGTGTGTGTGAACTGTGCCAGCTTCACAGTTCGGATGGAGGCTTCCTGTTTCTCAGTTTTCCACTACATTCTTCAGCGATAAGCTCATGCCAACACACACACACACACACAAACACACATAAGGTTAGTACATGCAAACACTCTAAAATAACACACACCAATCCAGTTTCTCTTGTCATGTTTTCCCACCCTCTCACTCTTGTTTCTTTCTCTTTCCCTTCAGGTTTTAAGTATAGAGGTGATTCTTCACCTCGTCGGTATGACGCCATGTCACCTCTCTGCGGTCCATGTGTTAGGTTTACGTCGTGGAAACTGTCTCTGAGGACAAGGAAGAGCTTTAAAGGAAGGCAGCAAGAATTCAGGAAGACTTCAAACCAAAGCAGACAGTTAGTTTATTCTCTAAAGACTCGACCCAATCTTAAAGGGGAAGGACGATAATATCTTATTTTATTGACGGATGACACCAAAACTAACAAACAAATCATCTGAGGGCTGATTTATCTGACTTTCCAGCACCACAAAACTCCTCTGCTGTGAAGAAATTTCAGAAAGAAAGTCACGCTGGGGGCTCTGTTGTGTATTATTCAATTTCATGCACAAGAGCAAACATCATTATTCCAGCCTGACCTGATTTATTGATATTTAGAAAGGTCCAAAATGACATATAACTTAACCAGTGGTGCCTTACCCCTGCGCCAACCAAAAGTCTCCCCCATTAAAAGCAACTTTTACCCCGTGCAGACAAAATAATAAGATTTGGAGAGCTTTACTTTCCCACATTATGAGTTTTCTTTGGCCGTAGCTCCAACGCAGCTTCATTTGTGACTTCACCGTTTCCATGGTGATCAAACAATGAGCTGTATGTCAGCAGCTCGAATGAAAGGAAATGATGTATACGTTCCGTCGTGCCATTGCACGGCGAGAATGTTTACTGCTCTCAAACAAAGGTGAAGACATGCGGCAACAACTTCCTCATAGCTGCGGGATGGCAGAGACCTCATTTATTCTGCTCCAACCTGTGCAGATGCTGGCTGGTTTCCTGCCACTGCTCGACGCCCATCAGATAACGTTTACGCAAGCCCGAAGGCAGAACAAAGAGAAGTGATAGATGATTATAAATGAGTTTTTACAGGTTAATGGGGAACAAAGACAAGAAGGGAGTGATGGGTACATTTCAGATGTTACCTTCAGCTCACGTGAAGAGGCCAGGATACCTCACACAGTCGTTCAATAACACCTCGAATAAGTAATAAATTAGCAGAAAACTGAAAAGTAAAAGAACGTCCACTCCCAGCCACAGTTTGCAGCTCTGTCTGTAAGAAGACGGGGTCACAAAAGAAAGTATTTGTCTTCTTGGCTAATTGTAGTACTTTTAACTTCTGCCTCATACTTGTGCCAAGCGGTAGTCTGACTCCAGGTAACAAATGAAATCTGTCAAAGTTCGTGCTGCCAGGTGCACATAAACACACAACTCTGTGGAATGAGATGATTATTTTAGTTGATTTGATCACATTGGAGGGTTTTAATGAAACTTTGGATGTTGTTTTAAAATGAAAAGCTTTTGTCGGTCTCCATCAAAATAATCTGTTAATGAATCCGATAAACCATAACAGAGATAGTTAGGTAATTACTGGAATGATGTGAAAGAAAATAAAAAGGCTGTGGATGGTATTGTAACCTTGTGCCGCTCTTGGATGGCAACATTAGTCAGTCTACCACTTTGGATATTTGTTCAGAGTGAGGAGCGCTAGCCGGGTTTCTGGGTTGAATTCAAAAGCGACTCAACTCCCACGTTAAACTTTCCAGCAGACATAAAAAACATTTCAGTCAGTTTCAAGAAATGGTTTTGGTGTTCGTTGCTGGATTTCACATCTATGGTAACTGTACTACGTTTTTTGTTTTGTTTTGTTTTTTTGCACCACATCATTTTAAATTCTACAAAGCCCCACATTTATGCATCATCAAGGGCATAGTCTTGATTGATTGCTGGCACTGGTGATGGCTCGCTGTCATCACTTTGGCTACTTTTGGCTTTCTAAGCTGCTAATAAAGACTCAGCAGAGCACTGTCTTTTCTTTTTATAAGTTAATATGACTTATTGTGCTGTTAACTGTACTGGGAGGCCTCTGCAACCAGTTTTGGGTTGGGCTGGAACGGTTCGGCGGCAAAGCTTAGTAAAGCAGCTTGCAGCAGCTATCTTTGCTCCGGTTTGAAGGCTGCTGGCCAGGGCTGACCAGACAGCACCAGCTGGACTGTCTCTGGCCCGTCGGCGTCCACCTGGATCCTCCGGCTGAGGAACTTTTGCCTCGGATCATTTCGGGGCTCTTACAAGTTGACTAACCAGGCCGCAGGTCAAAGACATCTGAAACGAGTGCTGCTAGAGTTGAAACGAGAACTTGCAATAGTCCACTGTGACCTCCCGACACTTGGCCCACGGCTTCACGGACTGGGCAAGTCCTCGTTTCAAAGGGAAGTTTTGTCCAGTTTTTCACGTACAGTTTTTGGTGAGGAGTCACATGGTCTCCAAGAACAGCTCACGTGACTTCAATGATCCGACATTCCTCCATCTTACCACTTCTATGCTCTAGGATGACCCCACTCTCGTGGGGCCCTGTTGCTGTGGCATTTATTATCTTGATACTTTCTACTGAGCTTATTTCTGTTAAAACAGGAAATGAACAAAAGAAGCGAAACTGTAATGTTTGTTGACAACAGATGGTGTAATCCAGGATGCGTTGCTAGGCAGGAGCGTCATCCCTCTGCACTCAAATATAGAGGTGTTGTCTAACGAGAGAGTTTAAATAAGTTATCATTAGCTCAGTTATGCCAGGCAACAAACATAACACAAAAAACATAAATGGTGATTCTGGACGTCATATAGCAGCGCTTTTACACATAAACAGTGATGAAGCTAGTCTGCAGAGCTCCAGTTTGCATCATGGGCGAGGTGACTAAAACACTCATGAAAGTAAGATGGAAGTGGAAATGAGCAAGACCAAGCAAGAGAGCCAATTAAATTAAATTTGTGCTGTAAAAGCAGTTCAATCTCAAAGCCTGAAGGAAAAAAAAAGCTGAGCTAAAAAAAAAGGATGCAAATGTTCTTTTGTGCAGCTTTAAAATTTGACATAGTTTTGAAAAGGTCCTTTTGAGGCTGGATTAGAAAACTGCAGCCTACAGATGCTGACGGACTACGTATACATCTTCCCAACTGTCACTTGACAAGACAACCTTGGTTCTTTGCGATCCATCACATCCTGCTGCACCATCCGTCCAGTTTGTCAGCATAGTCTACAGCTGTGGTAACGCCCTTGGTGGAAACCAGAACCGTCTTATAAATCGTTGCAATCCAGCAGAACTCTATAGTTTGCGGTTTTGCAAGGGAGTGGTTCGTGTAAGATCTGGAGCGTGTGTTTGTGTGTGTTCAGTCAAAGAGCTGTCAGCTTTCCAGATCTCACCACCGCCGTCATACCAGGGATTCCTTCACATATTCGCCCCGCTCTGCAAAAAATGCGCACGCAGAGCTCTCTTTCCACAGTTTGGGAGAATTATTTGGAGCCGACGATCACGAACTTGACGTGGGAAAGAACGGTGGACAGGCCGGAACCGTCTCTTCCTCAACATTCCTCTTTTTATTGCTGCAATTGTTGCAAAATGCAGTTTATTTACAATTTTAAGTCCTGACCCTGTAATCACAGCTCTGCGACCGGAGTTATGGCACTCAACATGGTGATTTTGGCTCTATGTTTAGGAAAGTTTATAAGTCATTTTTTTAGACACAGAGATGATTGAACTATGTGGCGTGAGGGAATCAAGTCAATTTTGAAGTTGAAAAGCCAAAGCAAGCCGTGTCCCTGGTTTTACTGATTTTTATTTTACTTCCATACTTTCAAGCAAAATCAGAGTAAATGTTTACTAAACCTTCTTATTAGGCAGTACAGTAGTAACAAGGACATAATAAAGACCAAAAACAGGAACACTGTGCTGTTAATGATGGAGGATAAACACAGATGACACACAAACACCAAAAAAACTACAAAGATTTGGTTTGTTGAAATGGAGAGAAAGCAAAAAAAAAAAACAAAAAAAAACAAAAAAGGCAAGGAGAGACCAGTTCCTGTTTTTATATAAACTTTGAGGACTTAATATCACTTCTGTTGTAGTAGAGCTTTGAATTGTGCTACTTTAGGTTAATCACTGGACCTGCTTTAGTTGTGACAAAAACTGGAGAAAATGATAGTATTCTTAGGGTTATTATTTAACTGATAATCCCATAAGATATTTGATGTGATCAAAGGGTATAAACCAGCATGGCTGTCTTTTGTGTGACTCTCACATGACCCATAAACTTTATCATCCTTGTTGGACGAGTTCCTTTACGAGGAAGAGATAAGATACAGGAGAGAAAGTGGAGCATGTCAAGAGCCGTGAACGCCAGTATCTAACTTGTTTTATTTTAATTCAGTGGAAGGAATCTTATCAGAAATCTACTTCAACAAATCAACAAAAAAGATCATTCAAAAGCTTTGATCGCAACTGTGTAAACAGTGCCCCCCTGTGGTGGTGTTATGTATCTCTTTTTTATTAGAAAGGGTTTATCACTGTGGTGATGCTTACACACACCTGAAGGGCTCAATTTGAATAATATAACATTTGAGTTTCCATTTAGACTCTTTTCAGGACTAGTTTAGGGTCAGTTTAGCAGTGAGTTGTACAAAACCAGCACTGCTTTTACCATCTTATTTAACGTTCCTTCTTTCTCGTTGCAGGTGTGAGTTTATCTCAACACGACCATGGACAGCTCGCAGTGCTTCTACTGTCGCGAGGACCTCGGAGGGAAGAGGTTCGTCCGCAGCGAGGGCAGGCTGGTGTGCGTCCGCTGCCACACCAAGTTCTGCGCTAACTCCTGCGCTGAGTGCCGCCGGCCGATCTCTGTGGAGTCAAAGGTGAGTTCTGGGTTTGTCCTCAGAGGAAGTTCAGCACACGCAGTATCCATTTCCTGTCTGATCTGTCCGCCGTCTTCCGCGTACCTCTACATAAACCCCTCTTTCTTGGTCAGGAGCTCACCCACAGGGGCCGCTACTGGCATGAAGAGTGTTTCCGTTGTGCAAAGTGTTACAAGCCTCTGGCCAAGGAGCCGTTCAGTACCAAGGACGACACCATTATGTGTGGGAAGTGTTGCTCCAGAGAAGATGCTCCACGCTGCCACGGCTGCTACAAAGCCATACTGGCTGGTACGACCAATCTCCTTCAAACTTGACTTTTGATCTACTATCTACTTAAATAAAAACTCAGAAGAACATCTCAATGCTGTGTCACTATATTTGCCATTACTGCATCAAAGAACTGGTACTATAATTTGAAGCAGGAAGATTGATCTCTGCATTACAGTTATTGATCCCTGGTATTATCAATCTTTTTTTAGGCACAGAGATTGTGGAGTACAAAGGGAACTCGTGGCACGACGAATGCTTCATCTGTTGCAGCTGTAAGCGACCAATAGGATCAAAAAGCTTCCTCTCCAAAGGCAGTGATGTTTACTGCAGCCCCTGCTATGATAAGAAATTTGCCAAACACTGCGTCAGCTGCAAAAAGGTAAAATGTTTCAAATAGTGTTAAAAAAAAATGGAATCATGACTTTAAAGTGATAACTTGCTCAGAGTTTGCATCATGCTTTCTCTACTGGTAACTTTAGGACACCTGTCAGATTTGCATGAAATAAAATGTGCATTTTGGCTCATTTGATGCTAACGCTGCCGTTCACGTCCGTCCCCAGCCAATCACCTCTGGAGGGGTGAACTACCAGGAGCAGCCGTGGCACGGCCACTGCTTCGTGTGCAGCTGCTGCTCAAAGCCTCTTGCTGGGACGAGTTTCACCAAACATGAGGATCAGGTCTTCTGTGTCGATTGCTACAAGAACTCCGTGGCCAAGAAGTGCAGTGGCTGCCAGAACCCTATCACAGGTTGTCCTAGTTAAAATCATTCTTGAGTAGTCAGAATGCTCCCGGTTTAGGGTGTCGGGGAGGAATTGCAAGGATGTCCGAGCCAACTTAGCTGATAGTTTGAACAGGCTCATCAGGAGAAGGAATTTTGATTATCTGGAACAACTGAAACCTCAAATGTTGGGGGACTTCACTTCTCTAACACCAGTTGAAAAGCGAGTTTTTTATCCCTTTAGTATTTTCACCCAAGCTTGTCATAAAAACCTCAAGAAACTGTGAGAAGTAACCTAAGTAAATCCCGGTCATACTTTACATATAAAAAGCAAGAGATGCAGATTATTGCAAAGCAAAGATGCAGTATGTTAGACTTTTGTAAGGTCAAGTGGCATAAATCCAGAGTATAACCAATTGAATACTACCTGCCTCATCTATAACCCCAAAGTGTCTTGGTTAACATTTGGTGACCACTTAAAATGCATGAAGTCTTCTGTATATCCAGTGTTGGGTGTGAAAACATGGTAAACTGTAAGGAAGAACACATGAGCTGTCGACATACTGTATTTACAGCATGATTCATAGAAGTAATATATATATATATCACTTCTATATATATATATTACCACACAGTTATAATTGATCTTTTTTTAAATAAACAGACCCATTATATATATATATATATATATATATATATATATATATATATATATATATATATATATATATATATATATATATA
>JAOWBL010004969.1:0-10623 GCA_028564865.1 Zenarchopterus dispar | reverse complement strand
CCTTCAGCAGCAGGAACCCTCAGTAGATGTTTCCTTCAGCAGCAGTGACTCTCAGTAGATGTTTCCTTCAGCAGCAGTGACTCTCAGTAGATGTTTCCTGTCTGGCTTTATCAGTGTCTTTCCTAGTTCTGGAGGAATTCTGGTACATTCATCTTTTGAGGTTTATGAACATTCACTTCTACAGAGTTCTGAAGGTCCCACAACAACATCTGTACTAGGTTCCATTCTGGACTTTGATCAGGTCATTCCAGAACCTCGATTCTTTCATCTTTCATCATTGTGATGTAGACCTGCTGCTGTGTTTAGGATTATTTTCTGTCACATGACCCAGTTTCACCCAATCTTTAGCTGACAGACAAATGAAGATACATTTGTCTCCAGAAGACTCTGGTCTACAGAGAAATTCATGGTCCAGGTCTAGACCATCATGCCTCCACAACTGTGCTTGACAGTGGATCTGAGGTGTTTTTGCTGGTTTTCTCCAAACATGGTTCTGGACATGAAGACCAAACATCTCTACTTTGGTCTCATGTGTCCTGAGGACATTGTTCCAGAAGTCTGCTGGTTTGCTCAGATGCAGTTTTGTGAACTTCAGGCAAGCTTCCATGTTCTTTTTATACAGAAGAGGTTTTCTCCTGGAAACTCTTCCAAACAAACCATGCTAGTTCAGGTGTTTGTGCAGCAACAGTTGTTTCTCTGAGACCATTGCCGATGTCTTTCCATCTTGACATTGTTAACACACACCCAAATGCTTCAGTAGACAGTACTCCTGCTGATGACCAGTTCATCGATGATGAAGGTCAGCAGGACCTTGCTCAGAAATCTTATGAAAGCAGTGAGGGGCTATGTAGTATTGCCTACATGTTTTCTTTTAGGCTTCATTTTTTAAATATTAAAAATCAGGTTATTTTATTCCTTTCACATAAAAAAACTGGGTTAAAAGAGGAGTACTAACTTTTGTACATGTCTGTAAAATGTGAATTTCTTGATTAGTGTTGCAGACGTTTGGTTTTTAATTTCTTCTTGTTCCTCAGAGGAGCCGGAGTTTGCAGCTCAGTCCTGGATGAGCAGCCAACACGTTTGCCTAGAAGGGCAGTTTGAAACCCCAACAGTAATGTTCTGATTTTGTTCAGGCTTGACTTTGTTTTCAGGAGACTGTAATTAGCTAGTTTCCGAGCATAAGTTCAGGCATGTTATGTAAAGCATCCAGCGTTGTGTGTGAGGCAGAATCACCTGGCGTGTTGTCGGGTGTTGTAGCCTGCACAGAAACGTTGGTTGCACGCGAGCCGGTTTCTGTGAAACCTACACTGTTTGTTACGTTCAAGTAGCAACTTGTCCTAAAATCAGTGTGTCCCTGAAAAATTCCGATGGTAACTCTGTGGCTGTAGTTTGGTAATTGAGGTTTTCTAAAACAAATGTATTATTCAGTCGAAACGATGACTTCTGGTATGTTTTACCAGGTGGAAAACTAAATGAAATTCTTAAAACATGTGTTGGCTTATAATGCAAATGATGGGCATCTGTAAATCCCATCCAGCTTGGTTTGTAGCCACAGAGTTGACACATCGGGTGTTTAGAGGGCTTTTGTTTTAAAGGACAATAATGTTAAACCTTGTATGGAAGGAAATCCAGTTTCTTTTGACTGCCTTCCTGTTCAGACATCAACCTTGAGTCTCTTAGATGTTTGAAGTTTAAATTCTATGTGTTTTTTTTCCTTCTCACTCCAAATCAGAAAAGGTTTAGAGAAAAGACACCGAAAAGTCTTGACATGAAAAAAAACCCAGAAATATGACAACTTCTGTAATTTGTGAGTAGCCATTCATTTTTGCATTTCAGACCTTGTTCCAGTGACACTTTTAGCCCCTTGTAAAGTTTCTATTCCTTTAACAAGACTCTAAAGGTGTCCTGACGATACCAGTAAAAAGAGTTTCAGGTGTTCTTTTGTCCCCTTCTACCTGAAAACACATCTGAAAGTGCTCAACAGGACAGACATGGACTACAGACAGCTGGGTCCAGCATCATACCCTCTTCTTCCTCAGACATGTCTTTGTAGCATGTCCTAAATGTAGTCCACTGTCACCACTGCTCCCTGGGACTTGATTCTGTGGTCATTAGAGGAAATGCAGGTCTGAATCCGGACCAAGTGGTCTGGATCCAGATCCTAGTGGTCAGTAGAGGAACCACAGGTTAACTTTTATCTGTCTTCCAATCTTTGTTTTCTTCAACACCACACACGCATATGAAGACTCCTTTATATTTATAAACCTAAAAGGAATATGTTGGTCAACACTTACCTATAAATTTCACTGGTTGCAACACTGAGCTGTTGAACTCTGAGTCAGTAAAGAGGAATTCATTTGGGCATTTGTTCTGACCCAAATCCTGAGGCAACTATCATTATTCATGATTTACTCATGTACAGTCCTGGATGTTTAGTCACATTTGATCCGTTGAGCCAAGAAAGACTTTTTTTTTTTTTTTTGGATATGAGATGCAGCCCAGTATGATAACCAGCAAAACCCTTCCAGAATCAACATGCTCCAAGTATCAGATCTAAACTTCACCCTTGGCTCTTGATCAACAAAGCTAGTATGAAACATGGAGCAGTTTGTCTTGAGGCTGTGAAAGAACTGCTGTAGATTGCTTAATCACCAGCAGCGTCTTTGTTGTGAGACAAACACACTTCCTTTGCGATGCGTCAGAACAAACCTGTGGCTCTGGAGATATTTGTGCCCAGTAAGTAGTAATTATTAGATGCACCTTATGTTTAGATCATGCATTGCTCCAAAAATGGCAGCTTTCTATTTCAAGTTTAGAGTGGGGACTCTGATCTGGAGGGTGGAGGAAATTCTGAGCTACTTCATTCCACCACCTGTAATTTTGATGCTTTTGCCAAGACAAGAATTGCCAAAATTCAATATCTTACAAATATTAAAACATGGAGTTTTGTGGATTCAGTTCAAAACCCAGCAGATGATGACACCAAGGGCAAAGAAAGAGTGGTGTCAGTAGCCAGAATGCCTACACTTACCTACCTCCAGATAAGTGGCCTTCATATCCATCCATGAATCACACTGACCCATCACAGGGTTCAGTAGCAATGAAATGGTGTGCTGATGGGGGCTGAGTAACAACAGTGGTCCTTTAATCCCAGATGAACTCCCTGAATTCCCAGTAGAACAAGTTCTATGAAGATCAACAGCTTCTAAGAAAAGTACCACCTGCTAAACTCTGGCAAGCTTCTCCTACAATATCAAACCATCACAGAGCCTGGATTCTGGACTTGTTGATTTCAATAGGCTGAATGTTTTGTTTTTGTTTTCTATTTTATGTCTTGGTCCAGAGAACACAATTCCTATTTCTTCCATAAAGCATCTCGAATACTGACTGGGAACATAAATCAGAGTGTCATCTGCATATACGCTGACATTTGTATTAACACCAGATGCTGAGTGTTATCATGTAAAACTAAAGAAGCAGAGGTCTTCATACAGAGCCTTGTGGTGCTCCTCAATAAGTACAGTCTGTTTCCATGGTGATGGTCTACCCCAGATGCCTCCATGTCCAGAGATGTCTCCTCTGAACAAGGTTAATATTAGTTTTCTTTTATCCAAACTAAAGTTTTAAGTGCCAAGAATGAATGTATCTCTATAATGTAGTATTGATGGGTTCCCATGGTAACCCTTGTCCCTGTGCATCAGCTGTTGATGAATGATGGTTCTTGATTCAATGCCATCTGAGGTATCAGAGATCACAGGTGTCCCGCTTAGACTTGCTCCCTTGTCCTTGTTCTTTGTCCTAAGTACTGAAATTCCTCCACATTTTCTGACCAATTGAAGATGTTCTGTTTCATCTTTGGTCCTCAAAGCCTCAGCTGTTCATGGAGGCTGTTTTTCTACCAAAATCAGCAGTATAGCAGCTGTCTGGAATAACACAAGTTTTGTTTCACCACCTTATTGGCATTAAATTGCCCTATACTAACTTTTTTAAAATGTGTTGCTGGTCTGAAATGTAAAAACAGATGTATGTAGAGTAAACAAAAGTGATGACTAAAATGTATAAAATCTTGGTCATACAAAGGGATGAAAGTCAAAGTAAATGAAAGAAATTTCAGATTTTTCTTCAATTAATTTCATTCCCTCTGATTGTCATGTGGTTTCGGATTCTTTCATGTTAGAACTTCCATGAATGATTCTTCCAAGAGTTGTAGAAAACTAGTGTTTTTCCCAGTACAATTCTTTTTCTTTTCCAGAAAAAAATAAATAAATAAATCAGAAAGTTCCTGAGAGAACTTGCACATTTTTCCCTCTCACAAGAAAGTTTTCTTATTTTTTCGATTTTTTTTTTCACAAGATTCCTTTTTTCATCATTGTTTGATTCATGAACAAGTAATTTTAAATTCATTCACTCAAGCAACAAGTTGAGGACATTATTTTCCCCATCCTCCATCCAAAAGAGAGAGGTGTACAGCTGAGCTCTGTCAGAAATCTAATCAGCTCATTTTCCAGAAATATCTCTCCTGTAATTGCCTGTAATTGTTTGAAATAACTGGATCTTTTTGGAGTGAAAAGCTATTTTATGCTGGATGAAAAGCTCTTCTGCAGATATTAGGACACATCCAGATGTGTGTAAACTAATTTTCATAATATGCATGGTAATGTGGATAATAGTCTTTTCCTAAATAATAGGAAGAATTTTTATCTTATATTTTATTGTAATAGAACTTTTGGATGCTGAGTTTAGGTAGCTGAATAATAGCAGCAAAAAAAGAGAGAAAAAAAAGGAGTTCTTTACTTACCAGTAAAAAAGACCTGTTTGTTTTCTTTTACAAATGTTGTTTTGCAGTACAAAATATGTAAACTAATGTTAAAGGGGAACATTTTTGTTATCACTCATAATGGTACTTTGTTTAGTTTTGCATGAATCTTTAATGTGTTCTTGTCATGTTTTATATAGTATGGGGTTAGGATTTTTAAGTGTTATATTCTGTTTGCTTGGAGGGGACAGATGATGAAGAAGATTACTTTTTGTGTTTAAATCATATGCTGTATTTGAGTGTCTTAAGTAAATACTAAGCGAAAACACAACCCTGCCACCTTTCGCAGTTGTGAAAACCTGAACCATTGACATCTGCTCAGGAACTGTGACATCATAGATCCAGATCAGACTTGAACTATTCAGTGTTGTGATCTGTTTCCGCACCTGCATCATCTCAGCCAGTAGTCTTTTACCTCAGGAGAAGCTAGTATGAAGCCGTAACATCAGCTTCAAAAGGGGCACAACCTGCAGAAAAGGGGGTGTGGTCAGGGGTGTGACAACACTCCCTGAAATGAGCTCTAAACTGAACTGTTGTACTGTGTATTTAGGGGACTTTGACTAAAAATGCTTCCATACTGAATGTATCATATTTGATACAACAATTTATGAGACCTCAACACCACATCCATATTTTAAAAAATTTTCTGCGCTAAATAGAAAATTACCACATATTCATAATGATACATAAAGATATTGAGAATCTTTTAAAAACAAAATTAGAAGTTTTTTAATTATTCTTATGCATATATATATATATATATATATATATTTTTTTTTTAAAGGGATTTTCTGTGTATTATTTCATATGTTAGGGTTTAAAGGGTTAAGACCTCAGGAAACTGACAACTTTTGTAAAAAGGGCAAAATATATTGCTTTAAAGATAATAGTTTTGGTGTTTTTAGCTTGGTGTTCTGAATGGCTGAAGAGTTAACTGTTGATCCAGCAGTTGTACTTTAGCTGTCTTTTTCTAATAAATTTTGAATTCTGCTGTGTTTGAGAAGTGATTCAGGTTATTAGTCACAGTGATCTTTTAATGTGATGCAAAACCCTAACCCTAACCCTAGAAATAACATAAAGCCTACCATATTTCTCCTAAGGAACACGCCCAGGCACGTCGCAAAGTACCGACAGGGCGCGTCTATTTAAGACCAAATTTTGCAAATTATTCTGTTCTAAATAAGGCTTTAGGATAATATGTTACTGAAAAGGTCAAACAGACATTAATTTAAAAAAAATATGAAGAAAATCGGTCTCCAGTTGGTTGTTAAATACGGTAATCGATCGCGCCAGTCCCATTTCAACGTGCACGCAGCAGTGTTGCTAATTTTTATGTGTATGTACATGCGACAAGATCCGTTCATATGCGAACACATTGTTGACTGCTTTTGGATTAAAGAAATAACTACATACTACACGGCATAGTAGTTTGTACAGTGTCAACCCTTATCTCCATGTATCGGCCCCTCTCTGCAAAATAAACAAAGCGATGCTAAGGTACCTTTTCACTTCCGCTCTTTTGACAGCCGCGGTAAATTTAAATGTCGAATCGACTGAATACTGCATGAAATCTGCAAAGATTAGCGCAAGGTAAGTGTCTGTCATGGCAACCCTTGACTCATAATCATAACTGCAATCAGTTTTTCTCTTATCTGGCTGAAAAATAATAGCGTTGTGGGTGGGGGTGCGTCTATAAGAGCGGGAGCGTTAATAAGGAGAAATATGGTATCTGATTTTTTGTTTTACTCTTTTTTTTTTAAGAATCATGCATGCTAACTTACAATTCTGATCTGTAGAAATTTTTTGTTAGTTTTTTTTTTAATCTCCAAACATGTTTCTGTAACATTAAACACACTTTCATCCTTCAAATTCAATAAACTTTGGATTTTGATTATCTTCTTTTTAGCGTATTTTTATTGGAGGACTTTGAGAAGACGTTTTTATGTTGGCCTAAACGGCAAACTTGTTGGAACTCAATTGTATTTCTTGGGATTATTGGTAAGATCTCTGCACAAGCACCATTATATTATATGTTTTTGTCAGAAAAACAGTTTGTAATTGCTGTTGTTCCATTTTAAATGTCTGCTAATTTAGCATTCATGTGTGTTACACATGTGTGTTATACAAACATTAAATAACTGCCAAATTTCCCACTGACATGACTGGAAGATTTCTTTGATTTTTAAAGTGTAGGACACAGTCATGTTTCCCCTGTCTCTAGACATAAGCGGGATGAGCCAGCAATTTCAAAGCTCTGATAAAACCTTAAAAGCTCAAAAACAAAAGGAGACATCAGAAAAAATTATCTGACTGTGAGCAGCGGACAACTTTCCAGGACACATTTTATGTCAGTTATGTTGTTTTTTATGTCGAGTTTAGCGAAGATGAGAAAAACTAAAGTTCAGCTGTGCTGAGAAGCTCATCCAGCTATCGGTTACTATAGACACGATCAACCCAGTTATCAGAGGGTTGATTGGAAGAAAATCAACCCTCTCTGAGCCTGCGTTGACTTTACAGAAAAGTTAAAGCCACATTGCATCAAAACTCATGTAGGCTAAAAGTAGGGGAAAAAAATAGATAAGTTTTAAAGCACAATCTCAATTCCAATGAAGTTAAAACACCATAAAAATGTACATAAAAGCAGAATGTAATGATTTGGAAAATGTCATAATGCCATATTTTATTCTCAGTACAATATAAACGATATATCAGATCTTAAACTGAGACATTTTACCATTTCATAGAAAATACTACGAAATGAGAAAATATGAAAACATTTGGAAGAGCGGTAACAAAAGGTTTGAAACTAATTGGCATTCAACAACTGTTTAGGTTATTTGGCAAAAGATCAGTAACATGACTAGGCCATGGTCATCCAGAAAAACACCGTCTTCTCTGGACCAAAGCTTATTTAAAATGGTCTGCGGAAAAATGGAAAACTGTTCTGTTGTCAGAAAATGTGAAATTCTTCTTAGAAACACCATGTCCTGCAGATTACAGAGAAGATGAACCAAGTGATAATAAAGCTGTGCTAAAGTGCATTAAAAGAAGGGCACGAGACAGCCTTCACATCTGGAAACATTCCACAAGTGCTTAAAAGTGCATATAGGTTTCGGAGCAACCTCTGTTCACATCCACACAATGTCTCTTTCAGGAAAGTCCGTGCATAGTTCAGCGAGACCTCTACAGTGTATGACATCATCCGTTAGAGTAGGGGCAAAGCATGAATATTCTCCAAAAATCATAAAAATTCAACTGCAACTTCTTGAAGGCTATAAACATCATCCAAACACAGATTCAGTAAGGTGTAGTCTGAAGAGCTGTGACCTATTTCTAGTTTGAATGTCATCCCCATGATGTATTGTGGCTGAGCTGCAGAGATCCAAAAGGGAGGATTTTCACTGGTTTCACCCAAACCCTATTTATTTCTATAGAGTTTAAATTCCACATGTTATTTTTTTCAATTAATTTTGTAGACATTGTACAATGAATTACCACCAAAATTCATAGCACTCCAATCCTAATCAAACTGGTAATTTTGATGTATTTTTTATTTGTTTTTTCTCAAGACTGTGGGCTTTGAAAAGTGCTGAAATTTTGGATTTTAAAGGTCCTTTATTCTGAAATTGTGATTCCTACCCATATTGATCATCATCACAATAGTCCTTTTAGTTTGATCACATCTTAAAAAAATCTCTGCATCTGTTAGATCATATAGCCTACATCTTGTCTTCCTCCTCCCACTGCTCCCCACTCTCTCTGCTGTTTTTGGTTACCCTTCTAAACCAATCAGACAATTTGTGGGAGGTCACGTTTCCACACTCACAAATCTGCAAATGAATTTAATGCTTATGGAAGCAAAACTCATTTTGAAAAAATAATCCATAGCATAATATAACTTTCTGGTATCACTGCACTTCCAAAACTTTTATCACTCCATCAGTTGTGTACCCCTTAAAATGACAGCTAGAGAGCACAAAAACTGAGAATATGACAGTTTAAGTCAATTTTTACCCTTTCAAAGTCAAAAAAGGCATAACATGGGACCTTTAACAAGTAACCTGGTCACTGAGGTCTCTAGACTCTGAAATGAAGAGCAACTTATACTCTGAAATTCTAGGAAGGAGAAAAGGGGTATTACCACATGATTTATTTCTTCTTCTTGACTTCCTTTTTTTCAGATAAATAATTAGCATGATGAAAAACATTTTACATTGTTTCTCGCCCAAAGTAATTTGTGATTTACGGTGTCGCTCTTGCGTGATTATTCCTCTGTTGTTATTTGTTTTGGATAAAGCTTCTGGTAAATGTAATGTAATCTGTGATAAAACCTTGGGTAAAACCTACTACATTCAGATGATTTTTTAATTCTTTTTACTCAAAATGTCGGTTTCATTCATAGACCCTCAAGAATCATGGGTTTTGTGAAGAAGTTTAATCTCGATGTGTCGGGATCTGCTGGGTCTCAACACACAGAAGACTAGTTATCAGAACTACCAGCACTTTCTTTCCTCAAGACAAATTCTGATGAGAAACTGAATTTTTCAAGAACGACACTAAGATTTTTCCTTTCAGCTCAGAGGCGAATTTATCTGTGGTCAGGAACTCAAACTTACACAGATATATTTATGGTTATCAGATCCAACTCAGACCTTTAATAATTCAACAACAAACACAAGGGTTAAATACTGTGAGAAAGAAGACGGAAGTTGGCTTTCATGTTTGAGCCCAAACATCAAGGGAGGGGCGGATCATCACCTGGGGGAGAAATACTTCTGGCTTATCAGGCCAGTTTTAGGTGACTGTTTTATGAGGCGTGTTGCAATGTTGCAGAGATATTGTTGATGGATGGCGTTACTTGAAAACATGTGGTCTTTCAACTTCTTCAACCACATCCTCGTCATCAGACGAACCACCTGCCCTGCCGCTGACTACTTTGTGAAACTAGTAGAGACATAAATACATTCCTCTGAAAGGATCCAGACAATAAACAAGTTTCTTGTTGTATGCAAATATGCAGATGCCATTACATCCCTGTGTCAGATGTTGCTACTCAAAAACATCTGAGGCACAAACTGGTGGGCAGATTTGATCAGAATGGATGTTAGTTGGCATCTTACACTACACAGCTGAAAACAATCACACACCTGACCATCCGAGACTGTAATAACATTGTATTCTGAGACATCTACTTTGATCTGCAGCTATAACATCTTCCAATCTTCTTGAACTGTTTGCCAGCAAATGTTGGAGCATTTCTGCTGCAATATCTGTTCATTCACTCTGTAGAGGATCTATGAGGTGTTGGACCAGAAGGTCTGGATCACAGTCTCTGTTCCAGTTCATCAGAGCTTCTGGATGAGGTTGAGGTCAGGACTCCACTCCAGTTCTTCCACATTCAACTCACCATTCCTGGTCTTTCTGGTCTTTCTACGGTGCTCTGGAGTTCAGTTTTGTTGGAATAGAAAAGGTCCTTCCCCAAACTGTTGATACGAAGATGAAGTACAGCATCTTGTCTTGGTAAATGAGAGTTCTTTCCAAGTAGGATCTTTGTGAGGAGTTTCTGAGTGGGATTTCCAACATTTGGGCTCATTCTCAGTGCAGCTTTTGATACAGTCGACCATGACATCTTACTACAGAGGCTAGAATACTCTGTTGGTATTAAAGGGAATGCACTACGCTGGTTTGATTCTTATTTATCCGACAGATTCATATTTGTGTATGTAAATGAGGATTCTTCCTCATACTCAAAAGTTAGTCATGGAGTCCCACAGGGTTCTGTGTTGGGACCAATACTCTTTACGTTA
>JAOWBL010004968.1:0-46468 GCA_028564865.1 Zenarchopterus dispar | reverse complement strand
ATATATATATATATATATATATATATATATATATATATATATATATATATATATATATATATATATATATATAGGCATTTGTGACCAAAGAAGAAAGAGTGGCAGTAATCCAGTCAAGATGTGACAATGGTGGTATGAAGGGAAAGGGAGAGGGGATGGAGATTAATGTTACGCACGTGGCGGTAAGCACACATGGTCATGTTACTGATACAGGATTGGAAAGATAGTGCTGAGGATGACACGCAGATGCTTAACCTGTGGGGATGCGGAAACAGAGCAATTATCCAAAACAACAACAGTTGTGAGTTTTGGATAGTGTTAATTTTGTAGCATTAAGGACAACCTCAGCTTTGTCACTGTTTAATTTGGAAATTTGAAAAAAAAAAAATCCAGGACTTGATTTCTACCATGCAGTCAGTGAAGGAGGAGGGTGGAAGGTAGGAAGTTAATTTACTGATGCGATAAAGCTGGGTGCCATGTGTAACAATGGAAGTTGATCTTGTATTTGTGGAAGATATTGCAGAGGGGGAGGAGGTAGATGATGAAGAGAAGGGGACCCAGGACAGAGCCGTGATGGCACCAGGGGGTGCCAGGAAAACAAGTTTTAAGCTGTTGGGAAGCAATGAAATCAGCTTTGCTAACTGCAGATTGGCAGTTCAACAACCCAGTAGAGAAGGACATAAGCATGGGTGGGGTTTGCGTAGAGATCTGAGATCAGACAGATTCCTTTGGCTTCTGACAGAGCAATTTCATATGTTGATGCTGAAAGCACGTTTTGTTAGAGCAAGAAGTTAAGCGTTATGGCAATATGACAACTTGTCTTACTGGTGTCCTTGCTCAGTGGACTCATACAGGTAGACTTACTGATCTTTACCTGAGTAGGTCTTCAAATGAGGAAGGCAAAACACGAGGACTGACACTCCGTTGGTAGCAGTTGTGATGGTCTTTATCCTCAGCTGAATGCACCCTTTTCTGGTTACACAAAAGCTTTGATTTTTGCAGCCACACTCCCTCAACTTCCCCTAAACTGTCTGTGACAACCCCCCGAAAATCTGAGGCGGTGAGATCCGTGAGGGAGAGTGATCAGTATAGCATTCATGAGAGAATGTAGTTCCTCTAAATTTCTAAGATATGTGAGTGTGTTCATTAAGCTGTAGTATCAAGTATGTCATTCCAGTTGCAGGAAAGACTGAGCTCCATCCTCTTGAAATACATTGTCCCAAATCAACCTTGCCAAGAATGAATTTACAAGAACACAAGTTCGAACTTGCCATATTTGGTGTTATAACCAACTATCTACATTCGAATTAGCTTGCCAGTTAACTTTGACCTTGATGCATTGCAGTTATAAACATCCTTAATCATTCAGTAAATTTGTTGTAAAAACCAACAAAGTTTCATTGGTCCATAATCTGGATCTCCTGACATGAATCTGACTGATTTGCTGTGACAATGATCCAGGTGTTCTTTCAGTTTTTATTTGAATGATCTGTATTATTCAAATGAGGCAAATTACTGCATGTTGTGTCTTACAGGTAATTTGTTTCAGAGCAGGACCTCCATCTAAAGAAATGTTCAAACCTTTGATTTCTCTGATGTGAATAAAAATATATATTTCCACAGGCTGTTGTTACTTCTTCACATAACTGTGAGTGTGATTCATCTTCCCATGGTCCATCAGACCAGGTGATAACTGCACAAATCCACCAAATGAAGAGATATGAGAGGATGGGTGGAAAGTGACCTTCACAGTCACACTTTCCCTGTTTCTTCTTCCCAGTTTGCACTCTGATGGTTGAAAGTGTCCTCTCTATCTAAACTTTCTTTCTAAACAGGATGAAAAGGGATTTTCCTGTAGTGCCGCTTCCCTCACATCCCTCCCATGTTATTATGAATCCACATTTAACAAGCGGATGACATAGAATGAATGCTGAAGCTCTCTAATTGCGAGTCTTTATAGCATCACTGAAACTACAACCTCCCACACAGTGTTATTCAGTTTGCAAGTGCTCCTTGTCTGGAGTTTTCTTTTTGGAGAATTAAATTGCTTTCACAATGTGTTGATTGGACTATCCCACCCCCAACTGCCATTATTTTTTTTTGTCCATGAGTGATTTCTTGCATGCAGAGATAAAAGACTGATCCAGGAACTGAGGCGATGAGGCGAACAGGACATGATAATGAAATGAAATGAGGCATAAACGTCTGTTGCTCTTCTCACTTAAAGAGTGTAAAAAAAACGGTAAAGGGACCTGAGAGACCCCAGCTCTGCCTAATTCCCCGCTGCCTCACTCTTCCTGCTTTCCACAGACTTCATTTGTATGCTAAAGATGTTTCAGAACATTTCAGGGGGTTCAGGGCCCCCGCGGAGTGGAAATCCAGAGCAGGAAAACATTTAGTCAGTAATCCTCAGACCTGTGTGCATGTAAACGCTTCAGCTTAGTGAGCACAGCGTGAATTTAACAGGCAAATGTTGGGACGAGCTTGACTCCTGTTATGTAATGAGGTCAGAGACAGTCAAGTCACATTTCAGGTTCACACTTCACCTCCCTCTGCTATCCTCCACATCTTCAGCTATCTGCACAAAAACACTCTTCTACTTGGCTTGTGTGTGCCTTTTTCTTTTTCAAGATTCCTTTTCTACAATGAATGCAATTTGACTTCTTCCATTTACCTAAAAGATTGGTTTGGTTTAATTAACTGTCCAGGGAGTTTCCTTTTAACATTTATCAATTATACATACACACACACACACACACACACACACACGCATATATATATATATATATATATATATATGTATGTATATATATATACATACATATATATATATATATATATATATATGTATGTATGTATATTTATATATATGTGTCTGTGTGTGTGTGTGTGAACGTGCGTGTACTTACTGAGGTCTAAAAGGAAGCTGCATCAAATCTTCATGAATTGTTGTTTAAATTAATCAAGTGTGAAAAAAGTAAGAAATACTGGTTGCACAAATAAAAACAGAACATAGACTCTACACTGATGCCAACTATTAAATAAAACATTTTTCAAGTTCAGCCAACACAGAATCAATATTCATTCAGCTGTTACAGAATAAGGTTCGTTAAATTATAATTCCAAATAAGAAGAAGTTGAGAAGACAATGGAAAAGAAAAGAAAATTACTTTTACTGTTATGTCTTTGGCAGTAATAAGAGAATATGGTTCATATTAAACTAGCTGATGATAGGCTTTAGGGCTGAAATATGAAAAAAAGGAAGAAGAAAAAACTGTATATTATCAAATGGGATATTGTTGATGTTGTATAAAACAAGCTTTTCATAACTTAGTTATGCTAATGTGACATGAGATTGTACAACTCTTCACAGCAAACAAGTGTTCAGAGTTATTTAAAACAAAAGAAAAATGCTTGAAAACTTGTTAAATGCTTGAAAATTTGTTTGAAATCAATTATTTCCAAAAGTCAGTAATAAATTTGTGTTTGTATGTGTGTGTGTGTGCGTGTGTGTGCATGTGTGTGTGTTGGTAGAAACACATTAAAAATCCTCTGAATATGACCTCAGTAAACAACAACAATGTGCCATTATTTAAAAACAAAAAAGAGATAAAAACAATTTCCTGTAGATCCACTATTAGCAACAAGGACTCCCTGTTTCCTGCAAGACATCTCTGACATGTCTCAAATTGTGTTGGAGTTTGAATTTTGTTCTTTACATCATCTCGTTTTATTCAGGTTTTTGAGCATTTATTCATTCACAGCTCTGTTGTTGAATCAGGTTGAGGTCTAAACGTTGACAAGAGCATTCAAAAATGTTGATTTTTTTTTTTTTTTCCAGCCATTCTGGTTTCGATGTGCTGCTGTGCACGGGCTTCCGATGTCCTGTTGCATGATCTAATTTCAACCAGGCTTTAGCTGTCAGACAGATGGCTGAGTCAAAGTCTGCAGGCTGGCCAGGTCCAATGCATCCCCCCTCCTCCAGTGCCGTTCCTAAAAGTGGGAATTAGCTGTTTCTACTGGGACGCTGTGTTTGGTTTTCTCTGTTCTTATGTTTTACCTCTCTTTCATTGTGTTACTAATAACACCTGCATAATCCTGTTTGGTTTCATTTTTATTAGATAATGAAAAGGTCAAAAAACCTTATTGGTATTAAGATTTGTTTTTATTACATGTTTGCAATAAAAAATAGGATTAAAAGATGGGATATTAACTTTTACATTAAACTGCAGATACGTTTTAAAGTTTGGATTTTAAACATGTAACATTTGTGACAGCATGGATATCAGGACGCAGCGTGTTCCTAAGACCTGCGGCAGCTTCAGCATCATCACCTCTGTTTATACCTTGACTTTGAACTCCTACAAACATGTTGGCTGGATGACTGTAATGATCTGTTTTGTTTGGAGAGTTGTAAAATGTAGGCCAGAGAAGCCAGCGGCAAGGCCGCTGATGGCCTTAAAAACAAATCAACTAAAACACAAAGATGTCTCGTATTTAATCAGATGATGTGGCTCTTTTCTTTCCTCCTGAGGTCACGTTAGAAAAGATGGCAGGAAGTGAACTCAACCTTTCCCTGAACTTTATCCCACTAATAGTTGGACACGTTTCTTCCAGGAGCTCCCCTGAAGGTCGGCTGCGATGTTTCATATTCAGACGGACATGTCTTTCCGGAGTCGTGGTAGAATGTCCGTCCAAGCCGCTTTATTCTGATGCTGATGCAGCTAAATCCTCCTCTTCTGTTGTTTCCTCATTTTTACTTTGTTTTTTCTTCCTGACATTTACAAACTTAACACATAACAATTCAATCAATAAACAAAAATTGTTTTCACAAACTGCAGTAAGAAAAACCGATTCCCCCACAGTTCTCTGCAGGAATGTCTGTCTGACTGTCTGACGACACAAACTTCGTCATCAGACTGAATGTGGTTGGAATTGTATTAACCCAACAATAACGTGCCTCTGACAGATGCTGTCTGGTAGTGCTCTTTTACTTCTCTCCCCAACCCTAAACTCATCCTTTATGTCAGCTTGTACAACATCTGCTCACATTCAGAGGTCCTCCACCTTTCAACCTCTCTGACTCATCTGTGGATGACTGCACACTTAAGGAACTTAAGAAGGTCAATTTACTGAGCTAAATTCTTTGTAAATGTCTCCAGTGATGCAACAGAAAATTACAAATGGTCATGACCTGACACAGAAACTGTCCCGAGCATCATCAGAATCCATGTACTGAATCCAAAGACGGATCCAGCCAAGGCTCAGTCCTTCCTCAGGCTGCAGCGCTACTGACTTCATGCTCTGCTGCGCTGTTGTTTTCCCTCTCAATTATTAATTTATTCATATATATTTAATAGTTTGTTGGTGGGCAGCATGAAAAAACTACAATTAACAATTTAGTTTAGTTATATTATTTAAACTGAGTTTTACATCTTGAATGTCTTTTTGCTGATCTGATGAACAGGAACTCCCTGAGCGATCCAGTTTGACCTGCTTGCTGACATCATGTTCTTGCATTTGCCTTTTCTGCATTTTATTTTCTTCTTTTTTACCAATCAATTCGAAGTTAATTTGTAAAGTCAGTGAACCTCACACAGGTTTCTAAAGCAGAGTGACATCACTGGAGATGCAGACAAATTGTTTCCATAAGTTGTTTCATTTACTACTTTCCTTTCAGAAGCTTCTGCTCCAAGTGATCCATGGCAGCTGTACCGTCACCCCCACAGTGTTTTTCTGTCTCTGTGGAGTTGGAGTTCACATCCTGCCTCGGACTCACCCGGATCCACCCGGTAATACTCACTTGGATCTTGTTTTACTCCAGAACCTGAATGTAACTGCAGGAACATTTAACATCGGTGATTGTGTTTACACCTCAGAAGGACTGTTTGGACAAACTTTACAGACAAATTGAATAGTTCAAAGCATTGGATCCAGATTAATAGGGATACTGCACACTTATTATTAATCTGCATTAACATTTCATAAAACAAACGTAACCACAAGCAGCATCCATCGGAGTTCAAGCAGATTCACATCAATAGCAACTCAAGGCTGAACAGCTTCAACAACATAATAATCAGTGGATGAAAGTTTACCAAATTTACCAGACAGAATAATCAGAAATGTCACTTTAGTTGAGATTCTTGAAAGTCACCTTTGAAATTTGATTGACTGCATGAAATTCACTTTTAAAGGTCAGCCAGTTGTTATATTGGTCCTGGTCAAAATTCAGTCCTCGTATAAAGATATTTCATTTGAAATGTTTAGCTCCTCTGGTTCTTGATGTTACATGTGGAGTTGTATTGCCACTGACAACATAATAACACAACCTGACTGTGCTTTCACAGTAGCTCATCCCAAGGGTTGCTAAGTTTGGATTGTTACATCACAAAACAGATCAAATGGTAACTTTTGGCCACATTTGCAAGTTTTTTTTTTTTTTTTTTGTTGTGTAACTTTGAATTGGAAAGTCTGATCAAAGTTTTTTTTTATTTTGATGTTCTTTAGAGGAAATGTTCCAAATTTTATGAAAATTGACATGTAGGATTGATCCTGTATGTTTCAAGGGTTTGTATTAGTAGAAATGTTTCTTTGTAGCTCAACAGTTCTTCACACATGGGGCAAAAATAAAAGCTAAATCTTCATTTTAGAGCGCCACTTAGAGACTTATTGAGATATGTTTCAAGGTTCACTGGAACCTGCTAACCAAGAGGTGATCTTCTTATTTTAGTTTGCAAGAACTGAACTAAGTGCAATCAAATAATGAATATAAGTACATAATCAGAGAAAGGCAGAACATGGCTGTTGTGGCTAAGGAAAGAGAGTTGACTTATCAAAATATTTAACAACTGTTTTGTATGAATGACAAATTAATGTATTACATTGTTGTCAATATTCACTGTTGCAATGGCGCAATCCTGGGGCAAAAATAAGAACAAAATAACCTTGAAACAGTTGGAAATGAAGTAGGATCAAACATTATTCAGAGAGGTAACTCAGATGAATGGGAAAAATCAAAAGATAAAATCATTCAAGCTGGGAAATATGAGTGCCTCCAGTCACACTGATAAATGCTAAAGGGAATTGTCTTTACTCACACAAGTCCGAGCAGGACACTAATTATTTTGAGCAATTAATCTTACCCATTTTTAAATTGTGTTAATCAGGCTACTTGGCGACTTTGTGGATACTGGGAAAAGAATAAAACTGGAATATTTATATGTTTAAAGAAAATAGGGGGCAGGAGGGGAGTTGGTCAATTTTCTCTCAGTTCTGGATCGTATTACTTTCTATTGTAATAGAATAGAGGATGTTCAGTATCCACATCATAATTAATAAATCTGACATTTGCAAAAAAATATCAGCTTATATGATTAATAATCAAAGGTATTTTGTGTGAAGTATGAACATACGTGATATTTGTGATGCACGGTTGAGGGATACTCATACAGGCTGAATATGGAAAAAAAAAGATGCTCTTTAAAAACCATCAGGGTGTCACGAGTAGGCTACAAGTCTGATTTGATCATATTAAATCCATCCAGGTATTTGACTATGGTTGAGTATGTGGCTATGAGTATTTACAATATGTAGACACATATTTTAGTATAGTAAAGTAAAATGATTAGTGTACATTTCACTTGTGATGAGTCACATCATCATACAGTATTGATGACTGCAGCCTGTGGATGATGGACATGTGTTCAGAGTTAACAGACGTCATTGTAGAGCCGGACAGCAGCAGGAAGGAAGGACCTGCAGAATCTCTCCTTCACACAGCGAGAGGATGCATCAGTCTGTCACTGAAGTTGCTCTCCAGAGCAGACAGGGCATCCAGCAGGGGGTGTGACTCATGGTCCAGCATAGACGTTAGTTTAGCCAGGGCCCTCCTGTCACCCACCTCCCTCATTGACTCTAGAGAAAAGCCGAAGACAGTACTGGACTTCTTGATGACCTTGTCCAGCTTCATCCTCTCTCTGTGTGGGATGCTGCTGCCCCAGCAGACCAGGATGGTTGATGCCACAACAGAGGGTTGTGGCATCTGGGTTTCCCTGAGTTCAGGTTCAACATATTCAGAGTTTTAACATAACCTGCTTTGTGAAATGTTGGTGTTGGGAAACACCTAAAACATGCAGGGCAGTGAAACTGGATGACTGGAACTGAAGAACTGGTTTATATAGTCCAGGGATCCAAGGGAGTCACTGGATCTGAGTCTGTGTACTGATCCGAACTGACACAAATCTGTTAAAGAAGTATGGTTTGAGATTATGAAAATAATAAAGGATATCTCATAGGAAGTGTTTTTTTTTCCTGAGGAGACTTGTTTCTTTCTCAAACCCAGCTTTCATCACAGCAAGACTCACTTTTTCAACTGACCTCCTGTTTTAATTATTTTAGGAGAAAGGAGTTATTTTGGGGTGTCTTTTTTTTCTTTTTTTTTTTTTTAGTAAAGTTAACTTCTATAAATCTGTACTTTAGGCTGGTGTACAGTCTGGTGGAACTTGACAATAAAAACATTCAGGTTGTTTATTCTTGTTTATCATTATGAGTGGGCAGGTGAAGTCCAGGAGGAACCAGCCAGACGGCTGCCTCTTTTTCTCTTCATTTTTCTGTAGTGGATTCAGTATCGGTGCCGATTAAACAGGAGGAATGGCCTTGTGTAAACAACGATAACAGCAACCACACCACCTCTGCAAGTCTGAATTCCCATCGTCTACCCTGATGTTCCACATATGCGCCTCTCCAGTGTGAAAATCTGAGGGAGTTCCATTTTAAAAGGTCCATCCTTACAGACCTGAAACCACATTTGTGCCTGGACTGTAAGCCAAAGCAGAGAAAAAAATAAAAGTTCAGCCCTTTTCTGCTTCCAGTGCGGTCTCACGCATTCACTTAGAAGTTTACTTTGAAGTTCAGCAACATTAATATTGTTTGTAATCTTTTGACTTAAAGCAATTAAGATGCCTTTTTGTTCTTTATGACTGACTGCTTTAAATGTCAGATTGTGTGTTACCTCATGTGGAATACACAGTTTTGTCAAGAATTTAGCATTGGTGAGTCCATCCCAGTTGTGTTTGGACTTTTTTTCCTTTAAGATTGTTTTAATACACTGCAGGATAATATTGGATTTTTTTACATTAAATGGCATTCCCCTTAAATTGTACATTAGTTTTAAAGCATCTACTTTTCTACTTTTTTGGTTGAACGTGGACTTTTAGTGAGCCTCTAATGCAGACTCAGCGATCCGCTTCTGTGTGTGATCCCAGCTGTGATTTATGGTGTCAGCTTTGTATTTGAATAATAACACATTAAAATGTGTGCTACTTTCCACTAAACCATAAGTATTATAATTTAGTCCTTGAATAATTCCCCCCATGATAATCAGTGGTGCAGAGATCCGAGCATGATTTATTACCAGCTGGAATGATGACTGCAGATGACGAGACATGAACATGGAAGAGGCTCTTGTTTCAAATGGCTGCAAAACATGCGCACCAAAAATGTGCAGGAAAAAGCAGAAAATAAAACATGAATAAATAAAGGAGGAATTGCATTCTGGGGCTGATCTCATCAAAAGGTGCAGTTGAAGCAGAACTTTAAATCTTTTAGTGTAATCGGCTTATAATTTACACAAGTGGGCATCATCTTTAGGGGGTTGCTTGGAACTAATACATCCTAACAAATGTAGGACTGAAAGCTGTAAATGTGCAGCCCTGCTGCTGGTAGATTTCTAGCATTATTTATCAGGGTATATTTATAGCTTGTCCTCATTTCAGTCCGATCATGTATGACAGCATCCAGCAAACATGCGAACACGTGCATGTTGGACCCACTGAAACGTCTCAGGTCTAGATTCATTAAACAGATCCACCACAAGTCGGTCTCCTTTTCCAATATATGTGCTGCAAAATGTAGTAAAGCAGTAGGACTTTTAGATCTGATGGATCAGAAGCTTACCCATTTGGCCGCTGGATCACAATCCTTTGCTGTTGGTAATAATTATTATTTTGATGTTTTATTTAGTTTAGTTTATTCTTAGTATGTGAAGACAAACATGTAGATTAAAATTTAAACAACAAAGAAACAAGTTTAATTTAACACACAAGCCCAAAAAAGGAGTGGAAAGAAGTACAGATTAAATCTCACCTTTTCCCAGACCATCAATACTTAAATGCTTCTGTACTGTGAATGCTGTAATGATAATATAACAGAAAAAAGTGTTTCTATCCAAAATATATGTACAACTACAATAATAGAAAATATGTTTTCAAATATTAATCACACATTACTTGTTAATTCAAAAAAACTTCATAAATCCCTGAAGGTAAATTAATTCAAAATTCATTTGTTAAATGAATTAATTAGTTAAACACCTGGTAAAAGTCAACCTTGGTATAAATTACACAATCATGTCTTAAAGCCTATTTTTCCTTTTTAATTGTTTTATGTTTGGATATTTCTTGAGCTCCATATTTATACTATTATACCCTAACTCTGCAAACAGAAACACAACACTTTTTCTTTTATTGCACCCTGATGACGGCAAAGTGGAATTGTCCTCTGAATGTTTATCCACCATTTCTTACTGTGAACACATTTTGGACATGAACAGAAAGGAGCTTTTAAAGTAATTTGTAATATCTTCAAGTCCACAAGGTCTTTTAGTTTTAGGAATTTAGACTGTAAATATAAAGAATAATCTGTCCGGCCTCATGAAAGACTCCTTTGTCTTTTGCAGGATGAATACTTGGATGTTTTTTTTTGGGGGGGGGGGTTCTATTGTGGATTTCTAAAATTTACTTTTATCATAGCTGACATGATTTCCAACTCATTTTATCAATTATCACAGGTAAACATTTGATTTCACAAACTACCCCAATATTTACCCGATCCAGTTTAATTTCATTCTCTGCATTAGTTCAACAGTTTCTAAGCACTACTGATGGTTTTGTTTTCCAGCTGTTCCCAGATGGCACCATCATTCTTTGAGATGGTTTTCTAGTCTTCACCTTTAACATGCTGGTCTAGAAGTTCTGCCTGATCTCCTCAGACATCTCTCTCCTTAAGTTTCTCTGGTCCATGTTCAGCGTGGTGAACATCATTATACCAAACAGCACTTTTAACCCCTTGATGCCTGATATATGAAATAATACACAGAAAATTATAATTTTGTACATTTAAAGTGTTTAAACATAGTCCCAATCCTGTTTTCAAAAGATTTCTGATTATTTTTTTTTTTGTACTCTATGAATACATTAGGTCATTTATTTTATATTTCTATGCAGTGTATCTATATTTTAGAATTTTTTTAATTGTGCAAATCTTTTTTTGTTACTATTATTTTGACTCTGGGAATGCTATAGAGATCTCCGGTTGGTAAGTATCAAATATGCAACATCAGGCACCAAGGGGTTAACCCTTTAAAAAGTTAAACTGACTGACTGAAAACACCGGAGATTTTCAGTACCAGACACATTTTAATTAAATACTATGATATTATTTCAACCTTTTTCTAGGGGTACCAACTCATTTGTTTAGGCCAGATTTATTTGGTTTTTCTTTTGGTTGTTGTTTTTTTTTGTTTGTTTGTGATTCTTTTGAGCCACAATTCAAAAGTAATGACTGGTTTTCATTAATGTTCAGTAAATTATTAATTATTACTTTTGTTGGTTATTTCAGTGACCATTGTGGTTTTACTTTTTTGTCCTTGTGTAGAGCTCTGTATGGTAGTTCTTGGCCTTGTCTTTGTGGTTTATCAGCTAGATAAGACTGAAGACACAAAACATGAAATATTTTGCATTCATGCTGCCTACAGTGACACGAGAGCCAATGAAATAATTGATGTGTTCTGATATTTCTTAAAGAAAACTATAATATTTTACCTGCATAAGAATATAGATTAGTTCACTTTAATTCTATTTTCTCCTGTTGAAACACATGTTTTCTGTCTGTAAACGCATAAATTGAGTGGGACATGCGTTTCTATTCACAGTATTTTTTTGTGTCACATGCATCTACTTAATGTTGCAGCATCAGTATTGTTTTGCTGTTCCCAGTTCTTTTTTGTGTGGTGTGCTTCTTTTCCACTAGAAAAGTGATGGATTCATGGACGATACTCCCTCAGCAGGGATGCAACTGTATGGTACTCCAGCTTTGTCCAAATTTGTATGGGAATATAAGAACAGACTTTTGAGAATCCTTTTCAATTTTTCCATCTGAAACACATGCAGTTTGACAGCACAGTGATCATCACTTCAGCCTCACAAAGACTTCTGATAATCCAGTAAATGTGATGTGATTTTTGTACATGTTCAACCCCTGTGCAGTGAAAGCCCCCCCCCCCAATCTTTTGTTAGTCTTCTGAGGGGGGCGGGTACTTCAGGTTGGGAACTTCTGATCCACCTGAACGAAGCTGTTATGGAAAACAAATAGGCCATAAAGAGAGATTTTTGTCATTATGATCCAAAATCAATGAGTTTTGTTCTTCTTGTCCGAGTCATATTCAAGAAGCAGCAGGAGTTTTCCTCGTAAGAGCTCTTGACAATGTTCTCCGTACGGTTCAGGGACTCAAATTAAACATTGATTTTTTTTTTGGAGAGGATCAAGTTGAGTCAGCTACATGGCAAGAGTTTGGAATTTTTTTTCCTTTTTTAAAATTTTAGTTCTTTATAGGTCACTTGACTCTTTAAACTGAAGCATTATTGACTGCTGGGGGGACTCAGGGAGTAATGGAGGGAAGCGGGAAGTAAAGGTTTTACACTCATCTGAATCTGGCCACCTGCTTTGTTCCCATTAGATCAAATTCAACTTATTATTATTCTGAAGTCGCCAAGATGTGATTCATACATTTGGAAAAAAAGAGAAATATTGCTAAGGTTAAAACATTTGTATGAACCTCTTAAAGGGATGGCTCAGGTGACCTCAAACATTCCTTAGTTATGCTTCCATAGGCCTAGACTGTTGGGAGATCTCCCATGATGCATCTCTCCTTAGTCTGTTTTCTTCTACTCCAAGTCTTTTAATGACATTATTGTTGTCACGAACCTGTGTCCCTTCTTCTCAAGTGCCACCCATCTCACTTTTGCATTGAAGCTCATGTGGACCTAAGATTTGTTGCAGTTCTTCGAATGACCACTAGAGGCTGCAAAAACGAGTCAATCTTAACTGACTCACGTTAAAATGTCCAACTTTAGAGCAGAAATTAATATATTTACATCCTGGTTCAAAAATCATTTCTGTCTCAATCTGATTTCACACACTTTATATAACTACCAGATTGTATCAAACCTTTAGACTTTATATAACAATAACAATTTATATAATAAATCTATTTCTAATATGATTGATTGACAGTTGCCTCAGTCAATGGCTAGCTGTTATCAATTCCTCATCTGTAATTGTCATGCTACTGCATTTAGCGAAGCAACCATCTGTTTGTATTAACCCAGTATTGGCTAAATGTGACAGTTCGGACAGTGAACACGGAAATTTTTGATTTCCCTGTTGAGTCAACAGTTTTTCTTTCCACAGTAGCCTGGTGCTTGCTCAGGATGGGGAATTGTATCCAAGAAAAGGTTTGATACAATCTGGTAGTTTCCTTAGTAAACCAATAATTATTATTATTTTATTTGCTTTGTGTTGATTAGACTACCTTGGAACAAGTTGAACTGTGTTGCTGAGATGGCATTTGTTCTGATTTATTGCTATATAAATAAAGCTGAATTGAACTGAATCGAATTAAAGCTTCTTATCACTTTTTCTAGTGAAATTTGAAATCACGATTAATTGTGGTGGGTAAAAAAATCTGTGAAAAAGTTTCCAGTTTCCAGTCATTCAGACCAGGTGGTGTGAGTTGCTAGAGGCAGATATATCTCCATAAACCTAATCCAGCGTTTTTGTGTCCAACATCATCAAAAAGATAGAAATGGAAGAGTGACATAAGTCAGGCATTGAGCTAGCATCTCTTCATTAAAAGTTCTTTAGTGATCACACATCAGACATTTTAAGATCCTTCTCCTGTGGGACAGAACACACGTAACCACCAAAACAATAAAAGAAACTGTCCACTGCAAGAAATCTGTTAACTTATACTGCCATTGTTACACTGTGTGGGTTTCCATTCCATCCCCACCCCCCACGAAAACATAAAAAGGTTTGTGACATTAGACAGGTTTTTTTTTTTTTGTTTGTTTGGTTTTTTTTTTTAATTCTGGGTGTTCTCATTGCATGTTTTTCTTTACAATATTCAGGTTTTGAACAATTCTAGTTGTAGTTGAATTACAAGTGTGGGTATATTAGACTCAACTCCAGTAGAGTCTGACTTCAGGCCAAATTTTAAGGATTTGTGACCGGGACTTGAATGAGGAATTTTTGGATTAAATGCATTTGGACTCACGACTATCCTGCTAGCCCGCTGTTGTTCTGGTGGAGATTATGTTGCCCACACAGAAGCTGATATAGTCAGCCATGGCATTGATGTCATCTGCATGTGGTTCACAGAGGTCATCAAAGTCTATGTAAGGGTTATATACATATAAGAATAAGATGGAGTAATTGGAATAAACCATTCAGAGACGTGAAGGCAACCATACTAACTCGTGAGAGTTGTTTCATTTAAGGCAATTTACTGATGACGTCAATGTTTATTTTTATTATTTTCTCTCTAAAGACAAAACCAGAAAGAAATACCAGAAGGTTTGCAATAAAGTTTTGATTCTGTGGATGTTTTAGATATCTCATACACTCAAAAAGGTGATCTGTCTGAAAGTATTTCAAAAACAGTAAAGATGGAAACACAGCAACCAGTTGGAGACATGCTGCTAAAATACCTGCTCTGATGATTATAAGACCCTCAACTCAGAATGTTCAGATTTTATATATTTTATTTATTGGGGTGGTCAAATGTAAAAACTCATTTTCTCTATTAACATTCAGTACTAGCTGACATTAGATGATTCAAACATTTTTGCTGTTTGAATGCGCCTTGCTTTTCCTGCAGATTCAGTCTTCCACTCCCAGGACACGGGGAAGTTAACCAGCATCCTGACAGAGTGAATCTCAACTGCAGAACACTCTTATTGAACATGCAATCAGAAGAGGAAAGGTTGAGCATGAAGAAAAAATAGGGTGCCACATTTGAGAGAGAGAGGCTTATCACTGGGGCAGACAGGGTGATTACAGGGAAGGATGTTAGTCACATCCAAGAGTGGTTAAGGATGGAGGTGAGCAGTGCAATAAGTCAGGACAGTCTGCTCTAATCGCATCTTTTAAAAGGAGATGTACTGGTTGAAGAGTGGTTGTAGAGTGTTAAAAAGCCAAAAAACATTTAACCACATTTCTAAGCTGAGCTGCATCCATCTGCTGCTCTTTATTTGAATGTTAAGCAATCAGTTACTGCCGTTTCTCTGAAGGGGGATGTAGCTTTTCTGACATTTATTTCATCTTATATGCTCACAAATGCAGTGCCAGGGAGAAATGGTGCTTGAAGCACATAATTAAAGTCGATGTCTCTCTTTCATATTCACCATGGCTGAATTAGGTATTGATCAGTGCTTTTGCAGTTGTAAGTCAGCAGACGATGCTCAAGAAGCCACTTGAAGTTCTCAAACTGACAATTCCCTTGTTGTAGAAAATTGGGCAATCCATCTTGACACATGCTAGACTGTCTCCATTATGCGGTGCATCTATAAAACAATACAATTGATTAATTGTGTAATTAAACCAGCCTCTATCTTAATGCAATGACTCTGCTTGAAGCTTTTATTAGGATGCTCTTCAAAAGGAAGACAAACAACCACTAAACATTTGAATACTCTTGTTTTATTTATTTATTTCTTTTTGAGGTATCCATGCAGCCAGATTCTAGGTTTAGATGATTTTATATCTTGTACTCCACATATCACTGATAATCACAGCATAAGTATTCATTCAGGTATCATAATCAATATTCCAGGAGGTGGCACGATGGGGCGGGAGGTATGGGGGTGTGCCTTCTATGAGCTTCTATTTTAACAATAAATATTAAAGCAAAGACTTATACAGTTTTCCACTGAAACTTTAAGGATTGTATAAAAATGTAATTAGTGTTGAAGGTTTGAGTAGTAATTATTACATTTTAATTTATTATTTTGCTCTTAAAATCAAAGAATTTGACTTTGACTTAATGGACAGGGACAGACCAAAGTTGTTTAGGAGAGTTAGGGATATAACCTAGGGATACAATGCATAGGAGGGTTGTGTGGATAGAAAACCAGTCAGAGAAACAAAGTGCGTGATAGCAGCCATCTGGGTTGTACGAGTATTCACATGAACCAGAGCCCTGCTCAGCTGCAATTGGTTCGGTACATTCTGTACCATGTAGATGAGATGCATTTTAGACTTTACTTTTAGACTTTGTCTCAAAATGGGTATTTATCATTCTCCAGGCTACATATGTGCAGCTCACTCAGGAGGAAACTAATGAACTTGTTGGTGTTTTCAACACTGAGAGGGATAAGATGCTGTCATTATCAGCACAGTCTTCCTGTGAGATCTGTAATAAAATCCCTCCTGAGTATTAGGCTGTATGCACTGAGCCCCACATGACTCATTTAATATTTGAGATCATAATCATTAAAGTGGTCATTTTATTCTTTTGAAGACATCTTTTTTTTTTTTAATCTCTGTTGCCTCTTATGAAGTTCTGCAGCCTGGATAAATCCGAAAGCTTAACTGTTTCTAAACAACAAAGAGACTCATGAGGAGAGACTCTATGAAAATGAGCAGATCTGGTTCGAGTGTTGGTTTAAGACCAGTAAATAGTAATTATAATAATAACACAATTTATTTACAGGCACCTTTCAGAGCACTCAAGGACACCTTACAGAAAAAATAAAATCACTAATGAAAAATGATACCAAAAGAGCAATAGAATAAAACATTGATGAAACACCAACAAATTAAAATAGTGACATAACAAAACAAAAGTTAAAAAGTAAAAATGCATGTTTCATATTACAGTGTAAAAATGCATGTTTTATATTACAGTGACTGCTGACGCTCTTGTAAATATACACTGTCTGAAGTATATGACCATCAAAGGAAATTGGGCCTCAATGATGTCATTGAGAGCAGTGCAAAAAAAAAAAGTATTTTGTCCAAAGCAATAAAACTTCATACATTTACCATGGCGAGAACTACAAAAGCAAAATGAGACTGGCTTTAAATTTTTATAAGATCTTTCATTAAATCCCTATAAACTGTTAAACTGTCATGCATTATGCAAAGTTATGCACTAAAAATTAATGAAAACAGTATTTCTACAGCACTTGATATATAAACAGACAAACAAACATGTTAAGACAGAAACTGACATCACAGGGGACTGAACAACCACATCAGGAACATCTCTTTTTAACATGAATCATGGGAGCTACTTGAGTGGTAATATCTCGCCACGCTTTGCTGAGGCTGGACTAGTTTTACATTTGCTCCCCCACCATGTTCAATCACTGGCCCAAGGGGAGAATTGACACTCTTCTTCTCTTTCCAAACATGATGGATGCAATCAGCCCGCATCATCAATCTGTCACACTGTGTGAAGAATGATGGAAATAAGCAGCTTGTTATGAAGAAACTGAGGCACAAATAGGAAAATACAAATTGGGAGCTGCTTTCTAAAAATCTATCCATGCGATCCGCAGAGTCACAATTACAAAGCTACAAAATGATAGCCGTCTTTGCATCATCGATGCACCCGAACATCAGTCACATTACTCAGCCAGTTAATAAATAAACTAAATTACTTTTTCCCCTCCAGTGACATGGCTTGCCAACAACATAAATTCCCATTTTGAGATAGATGCCAGAAACTCAATCCCAATCTGGAAAAATACAAAAGCCATGACTACAACAATGTTCAGTGGTCTAAACTCCTGCAGTGATCCACAAATCAGTGATAAACGAAGGAAATATGGGCTCAAATGACCCAGTTCTTCAAACACGCCATCAGATGAAAAGTCTGCACCTGCTATCATTTATTATTTAGAGAGAGAACTAATTGACATCACCATTTCAGCATCTGTTCTACACATGGAACCTCTCAGAGACCAAATCCATCTGATTTAACCACCTGATATTTAGCTCTTCAGTCTTCAGTCTCATTTCTCTGCATTTTCTTTTCTATTTGTTCTTCAGAGATGGAGACAGTTGGAAACAACTTACTCATTCAAAAACAAAAGTGCTTCAGCAACATCCATGTTGCTTACAAGACGGTTTCCACATGTGAGCGTTTGGGATAAAAACTCGGAGGTTGGGTTTGTCAGATAACTCTCCTGGTTGAGCAGGTTCCTCACGTATGGAAGCCATAGTCCTCATCAACACAAGTTCCTCTCTATCCTCATTTCCTGCTTCATTACTGTTAAAAAAGGCAACAAGAGACACAAAATCTTAAGAAAACAAAATCTAGGGGGCTGGAACTGTAACAAACCCAACCTTTTTCTGTCATTTTCCCTGTTGTCTCACCATTTCAATCAATTTAGATCTACTGACTGAGGAAACTAACACTCCATAATATTGTGTAAAGGTAATTCACTGCTGTTTCCCAGCCGCCAATAAAAAAAAAAAAACAAAAAAAAAACAATTAAAAGCAAATTTTACTGTCACAACATTCACTGTGATTTGATATTCAGCCTTAGGAGTCAGTACAGCCACATTAAATTAATTCTGTTACTGCTGGGCCTCATTGAGGCCAAATATTAAAAAAAAACATGCCTTATTTTACAAACTACTAAAACTCTTCTTATAAGATAACTATCAGTTTTAAGCAAATGTGGTGTAAAGGAGACAAAGTGATCACAATAGCTGAGATGAAGCGAACCTTCAGATGCTGAACCACACTAATGATACACTGTGTGCACAATTAGGCAAGTTGTATTTTTGGTCAATCTACAATGTTAACAAACCCTGAAACCTGAACATTAAAGTAGTAAAAGTGAAGTTTTGGCTTTCTTAGGAGAATATCTACATGTACACCATTATTAGGCAACTGTTAGTGTGTGGAATTATCATGCAACTAAATGAAAAACAAAGATTTTCCCATCTAATTTGTTTATTTTCACCTGTTGAAGTGAGAATAATAAACTCAAAATTTACAAATGAACATTTTTGAAATTAAAAAAAAAACCAAAACCTTAGTGACCAATATAGTCATCCTTCTTTTGGGTAACAGTCACAAGCTTTCCATTCACGGAGTCAGTCAGTTCCTTGATCTGGTCAGAATCAACTTTTTGTGCAGCTGCAACCACAGCCTCCCACACACTGTTCAGAGAGGTGTACTGTTTAAGGATTCACTGTAAATTTCCTTCACTGTAAATTTCCTGCTTAAGAAGGGCCCAAAAGTTCTCGATAAGGTTTGAGTCAGGTGAACAAGGGGGCCATGTCATTAGTTTTTCATCTTTAAGGCCTGGACATTGGAAGCATCATAACAGACCTCACAAACATGTTTTTTGTTTGTTTGTTTGTTTTTATTGATTAAGTGGACCAAGCCAATCATGAGAAGCTATAATACCATTCACAAAACCCAAGGTTGTCACATCCAGCAAGCTGGAACAAAAATCTGGTTTTACAATCTGTTTTAAAAAAAAAAAAAAGTTCATATCAAGAAAGAAGAAGAAAGAATAATCATAACAATATTGTCACTTTGTTTGTTTGGGGCTGCTTTGTTTACCTCCTCCCACCACTTCACATCATGCTGCATTTGTTTTTCCTTATAAATGGCAATTCAAACTTTCTTTACTTACTCCCACCAAAGCAAAGTCTAACCAGGAATTATATATAAGAATTCACTTAACTTAGGAAAGGAATTTCTATTTGTCTAATGTTTTATATCCTGAGCAGAAAATGCTATTTGCTCCTGGCATATTTTTTTTTCTTTTTTTCCTATTGGAAATTGGGGAAAAAAATTGTAACTGAATGCAGCGGCAGTTTCACAACCCCAAGGACATCAATCACCAAAATAAACTTATACACGAACTTTTACTGATATAAGTGACAGCTCTCAACATTTACTATTAAAACACTAAACTCAAAGGAACGAAGTCCAATACTGATTGTACAGATATGTGACGGAGTGATTAGGATGTGTTTTCTGAGTTTTATTACTCACCAACTGCTTTCAGTGTTCTTGTCCAAGTTGTTTTAGGAACACTGAAACATGATCCGTGATGAGATTGTGTCTGAAGTCTGTGATAAAACTCAAGAAGAGCAAAGTAGTGTTCTAACTTTATTTATTTTATGCTCATTCACACAGTTAAAGATGACTGAATGTAAATTGTTCTCAGATTCAAGCTCAGAAGCACAAAACTTCAGGTCAGATTTTTAATCAGGCTGTAGAGGTAAGTCTGACTCCGCCCCCTAAACACAGCTGCTGTGAACACAGCTGAAAAGACAAAGAGCTGTACTCTATCTATGGTATTTCAACCAAAGCTGGTCAAACATTTCATTCAAATGTTTAACATTATTGGAATATGAAACAAAATTTTAAAAATGGGGCAATATGAGTCACCAAAGATGTTTGCTTTTGCTTTTATATACTTTTAACTTAAATGTTGAAAGTTTTATTTGTACCAACCAGATTCAGTAAGTACAACATGATGGGATATAATACATCTGGGAACAGAATTTTTTTTAAAAAGTGGAATAAAAGTAAATTAGAATAAAAGACTCTATTTCCAGCATAATACAGCTCTCCCTGATCAGAGCTATTATTAAAAAAACATTGATTTTTATAAAGAGCGAAGTTCAGCAGCCAAAAGTCAGAACACCAAGATCCACATCTTCAACACACACACACACACACGCACACACACACACACACTTGTCCAGGCTAAGCCCAGCCCCCATGCATAAAGACCCAGCTCCAGGACAAAGCCCTGGTATCTCTAACTGGGGCGGGGAACATCAACCTACTGTCATATGTGACAGAGGAGCCGCCCATCGTCCGGCCTGTCCCCCGGACCAGTGCACTTCAGAGACACTACCAGCAGCAATTGTCCTGAACAACGTAACTCCAGGGATCATTCAGGGATGCAAAGTTTCCTCCATGACAAGATAGAAAGGACACAATGAAGAGATTATGTTTCCCAGTTGGCTTAGAAACACCTTGGTGTCCTTCTGAAAAAGTTGGAGGAGGTTGTTGTGAAGATGGAGGTTTGTGCTTCGCTCCTTAAGCTGCTTCCCCTGCGGCCTGAGCCCGGATAAGTGGAAGTTAATGAATGGATGGATGGGATGGCATTAAAACAAAATATTGTCAGAGTTGCTGAGAGAAATACCAAGCGCTGCAAACATCCCCAGTCTTGAGACACACAGCACCTGGCAGGCCAGGTGTATGTCCTCTCACCTGTCTGCCAGCTGTGCTTCAAGGGCGGAGCTGGTTGTTGGTTAATTAGACATACTATCCCATCTTCAGAGCTGTCTATCCAAAAGGCAGTGTGTCCTTGAGGAAAATATAGACCACAGATCGCTCCTGCTTGACAGACTGGTGATGTGAATGACAGCTCCTGCTGCCATTAACGATGGACCGCATGTTAGTCAGTTAACAGGAGACAAACTGGAACAATTTTACTTACTCAAAGCAGAAGACATGTAATTTTAGAGGGTAGGAAGTCAACCAATACAATGAGCCGTTTTCACTTGATATTAGTGTAACTCTCTTCATGGGCCTCAACAAAAACACGAAAAGCTTCACAGCAAAACAGTCTTTGGTTAATTATACATTTCTATTTCTGGCATTTTGTTGTACATTTGCTGCTGTTTTGGGGATCATCATCCATCTGCGTGACTCAGTTTCAGTCAGGCTTTAGCCGTCAGACAGATGTCCTCACATCTGACTCTACAATACTCTGGTATACAGAGGGGTTTATGGTCCATCTGGCTGTGAAAGAAGGCCAAACACCCCTCACCCCTGCGCAATCATCTGAGGTGTTTGTGCTTCTGCTTTTAGAGAGGTGCTCATCAGTTGATTAACTGCATGGGAATAACAGCAGCCAGGGGCTGTTTAGCCTCTTAATTCTTGTGGAAACAGTGAGAATGTACTCAGGTTTTCTGTACATGAAACCAGGGCATGCTACTAGCAAATTTCAATTTGCTTTGCAGTTTCGTCAAGCTGTCATCCACTGGAGCTCATTCAATTTGCCCAAAAGCCATGAGGAGCCAATGAAATCTGTCTAACCTTATAGAGAGAGCATCTGGGTGGGGTTAACACAATGACGACAAAGTGGCAACGTAATCTGGATGTAAACAGCGTAGATGGGTGCAGGTGAGGAACTGAATGAGCTTTGGCATCAAAAGTTAAACATTCAGACTTTTTCTTCAAAAATTGACTATTCCTTTGTAAGGCTGATGTATTTACTGTTTACTCTTCTACACAACACGTTTTATTTTGCCTTGGTTATTGCTCCGATTGGTCGTACCTGATGGGTAAACAAAGACAGTTTTATAACTAACTCCTGGTGTCTTGGATGAGGAGGAATTATGGATAGTTTTCAGACCTACATCTTTGTAGATGTGGCTCTGATCTATCGGGAGATACTTTTACCACAAAGTAATCTTGATTTTAATTTTAATTTTAGTTGAATTGAAAAAAAAATGAAATGGGATGCCCCTTTTTCCAATTACAGGTACTTTTCAACATGTGTTGTTTTGATTTTACTTCTCTTTTTTTCTTTAATGGTTTTCCTTCATGGGTTAAAAGATTTCTACTGTTTTTGGACTTTTTGTTCAAAGTAACAGTTTTAGGTTATATTGATTTTCTCTTTGATTTTGCTCCATTTTCTCCTTTTGTTCACATAAAGAAGTTCCTTCTAGACAGTAGTTAGTGGTTTGCACTACAATTAAATCCTTACAAACAAAAAAAGAAAAGATTGTGTTGGTTTAGACACTTTTCACTGTCAAGTGAATTTTTTACATTTTAAAGTGGATAGATATTCTTTTTAAAGTAAGCATTGTTATGTGGATTGGGGTTTTTGATTTATTTTCTCAGGAAGAATTATTTTTCTTTTATACAATAGCTGGATAAATGTAGAGTACTGTTCTTAGGAGGTGGGTCCTTTCAAAAGGGTAGATGGAAAAGCATAAATTGCAGAAATGAAGTGGAAACAATCAGTTTTATATTGGGTTTTTTTTTTTTTTGTTTTGTTTTTTTAGAGGGTGCAATGGACAGAACAAATGAAAAATGACATTTTGAAGCATCTTGTACTCTGTGGAACTACAGGACATCTCCACTATCATCACAGTTTGAGCATTTTATTTAAAAGAGAGTACAGGAAGAGGAAATGCTGATTAAATATCTGCAGGATGTGTGCATTAAATTTTGTAAAAAGAAACAAAAAACACAGCTTTCATTTGCACACACAAGTCACACATACTCCCACATTTTTCTGAAGTCGTC
This sequence comes from Zenarchopterus dispar, assembly GCA_028564865.1. Classification (NCBI taxonomy): domain Eukaryota; kingdom Metazoa; phylum Chordata; class Actinopteri; order Beloniformes; family Zenarchopteridae; genus Zenarchopterus; species Zenarchopterus dispar. Next base: position 23,043 of record JAOWBL010004968.1, on the reverse strand, counting down.
ACAGGTTAAAGTAGCGGTCTTTATTCCAGCATGTTCCCTTGCACCTGCTGTGTAAACAGTTACGTGTTGAGGTATGAACCAGAGCCCTGGAAGTCGTCTTTTTGCCACCCACTCCCACAGTGTGTGATCACACACTTGCACAAAAGACTTTAAGTGATTTCTTTTCTGTAATTTTCTTCATGTCTGCAGGGAAAAAACGAAGTGCAAAATAACATTAAAAAGAATATAGAGCTATTTTTAAAAAGTGTGTGATACTCAACCATATAATTACGTTATTACCCAATTGCATTGTAATAAATGCTGACATAATATTTATTAATACTTCAACAGCATTCATTGATAACTGTGACTATTTATTTTGTTTTATTTTATTTTACTTTTGTTGTATTTTATTAGTATTAATGTGAAATATTTGCTTTTATGTTTTACGCTTTTTCTTTCTACAATCACAAGCATGTGCACTTTGGGTTAATAGTGTACAATACTGCAAGATTTGGTATCTGATATCAGGTAAATTTAGGGTCAGTATCACTGATACCAATACTTTTAATTAAAATGGATGCATCACTAAAATGGTTAAATCTAAATTAATTTCTCATCACCTTTATTATTTAGTTAAATCCAGGACAGAATCTAGGCAAAGTTTATTGGTATATAGAAAATATTCTACCATGATAATAAAAGTTTTGTTAGGAAACAATGCTTTTCTAGGAAGCAATAGAACAGTAAGAAAAACCATTTTCCCCACAGATGTTGTCATGACTGGATTTCTTCAAATCTTATCACTCGAAAGCATATCTCCAAAATAATGAAATAATTAAGTCTAAAGCACAGCTGCTTGAAGTTTAAATACAGTAATCATACAGTATTTCTTTCACAGATAATAATGAAGAGTAATTACAGTACATTCAATGAAATCTGGTTTATATTATATTCAGTGTATGTTTCAATTCCAGTAAAAGTATTGATTTAACAGAAGAATCAGCAGCTTTCTAGCACCCCCAACAAGCTACATAGCCATCTCACAGACCACCAGATATAATTTCATTGTTAGGGTACAGAAATCATGTCTTGAAGTGGAAAAATTCATGTTAACACTTCTTTTCTTTCATATTTTGTCTGCGCCCTTCTGCATCTGACATAGGAGGATTTACATCAGGACTAGTTGTTTCATTTTTATTTGAAATTTATTACTGGTTACAGAATTAAGTTTCAAAATATATAAATTATGTTCATGGCACCATCACACTCCTCAAAACATATTTTTAGAGGAATAACGTCTAAAGCAAGAAAATATTGGATGAAAAATCCTCAGTTTTCTCCTGAAGAAATACAATGTAAGCAGGTTTCAAATTATGAACATCCCACTTTTGGGTGTCTCCTTTACCAGAAGCGGCCCTGCTACTACAATTTTCAGGGACCTTATTGGGCTGGTTGCCACCTGGTGTTCAGTACTTGAGCATGACTACTGCTGCTTTTTCATTGTGACGTCCTTTCAAGAGGTTAAAACCTCTGTCCTCTGTCACTGCCAGAATCAAACACAAACAGAAGCACAGCAACCATCTAAACTCTTTCTGTGTTTGTCTTATCATTTTACTTTGCTTTTCCTTGCATTTTCTTTTTTCCAGCCATCTTTTATTTATTAACAGTCAGCAAAAAAAGGAGTGCATTACAACTACCAAGTGGTTTGAAGTGTTTAGTTTGCCAGGTCAGTAGATCCTGCTGGGACGAACACTATGAAGATGCGTTGTCTGAGAGAACAGAGATGGAGTTTAGTGCTGTTTCAGTTCCAGCCTCCTAACTTTTAACCCGGGCCTAATGAAGGCCCAGCTAAAAACTATACACACAAGTATTTGCACTGGGGGACATGCTAATTGGAAATGTAAAGGTTGTATATAGTGACCACAAAAAAGCTCTAAAAATCTTATAATTTTTTTGAAGCTGAAGTGGTCAGAATTATAAAACTGTTTGTCAACAGAATGTAGAGGAGTGCTGCAAAGGGAGAACATTCTATTTTGGAAATTCCATTCAGAGGAAAATACGACTTTAATGGAAAAGGAAGGAACAAAAAACCTACTCACACACACAAGAACTCAGTGTGCAGTTCTCTTTTCACTGGAAACAATATTTATCGACAGGAAAAGTGTGGGATTTCTTCTCCTGCTGGCCTGGCAGGAATTATTTTTTCTGAAAGTGTTCACAGTAAACACAACAATGTGCAGGGTGTCGTGCGCTGACAGTGTGTACAGTCATTTTTAGCTCTGCAAGCCCCAACTTTAACATGTTCCTTCGCTTTGCCACATGCGGTTCCAAGCCACACTTGAAAAAACAGTAAAATAAAGCAGACTGCTTTTATAAAGTTTATGTGTGGCTACTTTCCTTTCTTCTCAGGGCAGCTGCCTCTGCTCTCAGTCATGCAGGTTGTTTTGGTTCTCTTGATGAAGTCAGGTTATTCAGAAGGAAAACTTTAATCATGTTGTGATGCGGCAGTCAGAAGTTTTTCAGCTGCAGATACAAATACTCACAATATGCTGCAGAAACCAGATTTTCCCCACTGGGTGCCTCTGGTTGCAGAAGTGCCAGGGCCTGGCTGCGATGTGGTATGAATTTGCAGCTGCTCTAGCAGATGAGAGCACTCCCACAGAGGTCACACTGAAAAATGAAGCAAAACCAGCCAGACTACGACACTTCTGCTCCCAGAGGGACCTAGTTCTTCTGCTGGAGTTGACAGTCACAGAACATATGGAGGCTGATTGCAACGATTTCAGTGGTTATCTCAGTTTTACACCCAAATAAAAGGGAAGTTAGGACAGACAACTAAGGAATTCTCCTCTTAATGATGGGAAAGACAAAAAAAAAAAAAAAAAAAAACTTTGATGACAAATTTGCACAGTTCCCAGTAATAGTTAGTTTAATATCTGAGGGTGATCTACATGAATACTTAATGAAGCACTTCAATAATTAAAACATCAAAAAGCTTAAATCTTTTGCCTCGTGAGTCGTCAAGAGGATTTTTCCTGAATCTAAGTTGTGCCTTTCTTTTCTTTTCCACAAAAAAATCAGTGTATTTTTTAGTTTCCTGTAACAAAATGAAACCTGCCCACTACTTGAAGATTTAAACTAGTTTCACCCAATCAACATGTACATTCTTGCGTGAGCACAAAATCTTTTTTTTTTCTTTTTTTTTTGAAAAATTTCATTTGTTTTCAGATTAATTTATTGGAGCTACAAAAGGAATACTTGTAATTGTGGACCTGCAAATGTTAAATAACCCACAATGAAGGACATGGGTGTATTATAAATTTTCTTCTAACCCATTATGTTTTTTTAAATATGTGTAAAAGCAACACATCTCCTGGCTGCCACAAGGCACTGATATAGCACATATTATAACAAGTATAAGTTTAGCCTATACTTGACTCCTGCAAAGGGTTGTTCTTGTCTCCATCATGTATAATTCCTGATAAAGAAGTCTCTCCAGTTATACAGATAATGCACCTGTCTGCTGCAGAGACTTTTGTAGATGTAGAAAAATGTATCTTTTTTTTTTTTGTTTGTTTGTTTTTGCACCCAGTTTTATATGAAACTAGTTTCACTTCACCTCTTGGTTGCTTTATTGGAGGAAGACGTGGGATTCACTGCTCTCCAGTCTCTGTCACCTCCTTAACCCACTAAGAGAGCAAAAGAAAATATATTTTTCTTTGCTCCACTTTTGTCAAACTTACCGCTGCATCTGAAAACTTTTACTCTCTCTCAACATGTGACATGTCTGCAGATTGACATGGCAACCATGAACTACACCTGTTTCTACAACTAAACCTGAGTCTTAGCCAGCGTTCATGAATCCAGCGTTCATGAATCCAGTGTTCATGAATCCAGAGTAGGTTTTCTGTAAGAAGGTGATTTATGTGCAAATAAACTCACAAATTTACAAAGATTTCCTGAATGAAGCCCAGTGAAGGTACTAGACACCTGCAGTGAAAGGACACTGACAACAGGAGATCCAGCTGAACTTCAGCGTTTTATACTCTCACAATCCGTTCATCTCCCCAAATCCAAAACACTTCCATGAGGCACAAATCCAAAGTCCATGTGTTTAAACTTGACTGATTTTTGACTTATTGACATGACTTCTGCCAATAAGTTCCCCAATAAGGTTGGGGAACGAGACTTCTCGAGACTTTATAAAAGTCACACTGAGCAGCTGTGTTAAGCTTTTGTTAGACATGTTACTTAATAACCTCTGTAATTTACTGTATTACTGTAAAAACTGTATTACTTCAAATTATTATTTTAACTTTTTATTAATTATTCGGTTTTAATCTGCACTCCTTTCAGTGGCTCAGGTTGTTGCCCCCAACCTTCAAGTTTTGCGAATGAATTCGTTGGCTGTATGTCTTGATATGGCCTACAGCAATTGATGCCTAGGTGTGATACTCCCATTGTGACAGTGTACCTGTTGGGAATGTCCTCACAGCTGATGCTGACGTCATGTGTAAAAGTCACTGATTTTGTACACCCTATAATATAGAGATTCAACTTCACATCTCCATGTTCACCCCTCACTCTGATTCGCTGTGAAATATCTTTGTCTACGTATCATATGTACAGACTGATGAAGTCAAAATGCCAAACTATAACGCTGATGAAGAAACATGGACACTCATTGTGGTGTGAGTTGACTGACTGAAACACTCAAGAAAAAGCAGGGCTTTACATTGCCTGATTTTTATCAGTATCTAAAATCTATTGCTCACCTGATGTCTGTTTTCTATTAATTTCAATTAGGCCAAAACAGCCAGAACAATTAAAATTAGATGCATATTCACATGTTTAACTATTCTGAAAAATAAGGACAGTAGGAACATTTTTTAAAAAGCAGAAAAAGGTTCTAGAGTATCTTTTTTTTTTTTTTTTTTTTGAACATGTGTTTAGGTCTGTGTACAAGGGTGCAGACTGAAGGTGCGGGTGTGTTTTCATGCCCTCGGAGATTAAAGGACATCACAAAAGCAGCCCCAGAGATTGATGCGGTGTGCCCTCACTAGACTGGATGAACTCCAGCAGCAGTTCATCTGCTCTGTGAAGTTTGCCAGTTTTAAAGGTCAACAGCTCCTGAGCTTCTTTAGTCGTCCAGTTCCTCTTGAAACCGAGGGCCATTTCTTTACATAATGGACAGCTGTAGGACGCTTATAGCGCTGCCATTTGGACTTGGCTCTGATAAACTACATGATGGATTGTGCTGTCAGTTGGGCATGAGTGAACTCCAGTTTGAACCTCCAAAGTTTTCTGCAGAGAGCATCACTGTGCTCCCCCTGCAGGCCCGTCACCAGTCACCCTTTTTCCAGTTTGCTCTCTTTTAGTGCTCATTGATCCACTGAGGCTTCTTCAGTGTGCTGACAGAAATGACCTGCGTTAACACTGAAATATAAAAAAGCATCCCCATATTCAGTCACAGCTCCACAAATGAGCAGCCATCGTGAACAACCTTGGGATCTCTGAGCCCTTGGACGAATTTCATGACACAATGACTTCAAGTGAGATCTGAAAACACTCCAAATGCTGCTGCAGCTGGCTTATTTTCAATCTATAAACAGCAGCTCCCCCAAATGTGTCACAGCTAAAACAAAGACCAACGCCTTTCCTTTTAATGAGGTTTACCCCCTGCAGCCTTTTCACTGAATGTCCCGTGGTCTGTACCCTTCACAATGAAAGAAGAACAAAGGTGTTTCCTTACACAAAAGGATGTCCAGGGTGGAAAATATAATCCTGCCGTAGATGAAAAATCCAAAATATACTGGATTCTTAATATCCTTATAGTCTTCCCAGTTTCATCTAAAATATATATTTCTTTCCTACTTTTTTAAACTTAACTGTGTCTTTCGATTCAGATTTTGTGGTCTCTGACCACAGCAGACCAACAGTCAAACGTTCAAGAAAAAGGAGAATTATACTGCGAATGTTACACACATGCACAGAAGATGATACCCTATAATATCTATGCTAAAAGATGGTATAAATCATCTTTTTATAGTTGGTTTTAGAATTTAACAAACACAAACTTATATCCACAACAACATAATGTTCTTTCACCAGGATATCATTTAACAAAGGTAAATCCAGGAAGAAAGTTATCTGGCCAATATGAAGCCTTTATTTTGTGTGTTAATTTGAGTCTCATGTGGTTGTGGAGGAGGTTTGACCCATTCATCTTTACATCATTTAAGTTCTGGACTTTTACTAAGCTTTTGCAAAACCTAGATTTTTCTTTGTTTGTTTGTTTTTCAGTCTCTGATGGAGATTTGCTGGTGTGCTTCTGATCATCATCCCAGCACATGACCCAACTTTGGCCAAATATTTGCCTCTAGAATCCTCTTGTCCACAAGCTACTTAGTGACTTAAGGGTGTCCTGGTCCTGGTCCAGGGTGTCCTGGTGACTTCAGGGTGTCCTGGTCCCTAAGCTGTAAAATAACCTCTAAGTATCATCCCTCCATCTTTGTGCTTATTGTGGGTGTGAGGTCTTATTGCTGAAACGCTGTCCTTGGTTTTCTCCTCACATAGCACTGGGGATGAAGACCAAACCACTCCTCTTTGCTCTCATCTGTCCACATTCTTCCAGGCATCTTGTGGTTGGTTTTGATACAGTTCTGAAAACTCACTCATCCTTCCATGTTCTTTTCACACATCTTCTAAGACAAAGGTTTTGGAGTTTTTTATGTGTTTCTCTTTTGGATAAATTTACTAGGATGTCCACTCCTGGGAAGTTTGGCTGGTGCTTAAAGTTCTTTCTACAAGTGAATGATCATTGTAAGACACTCAACTCTATATTATGGAGTTCATAAAGTCTTTCTCACTCTCCATTGCGTTAAACCACATCTGAAAGCTCTAGACCATCGAACTGTCAAAATGTCTACTTTTACACACATGGACAAATTTAGTGTTACCCATCCATCAGGAAGAAAAACCCACAATGATGAAATACCTTGAAACTAGCAAAAGTAATGATAAATTCAACAGAACAGAACCAACTAAAAAATGACTTGGTACCCCTAGAAAACGTTGAAAGAATTAGGTTATAGTGACATGGTAAACTAAAGTGTGTCTTGTAATGAACATATCAGGTGTCTCCAGTCTTTAGCCTGATTATTTAAAGGGTTAAAAGTCATCACTCTGCCATTTGGCATCATGGTGTTCACCACATTGAACATAGACCAGAGAAACCAAAGGAGAGAGATGTCTGAGAAGATCAGGAAGAACCTTCTAGGCCAGCATGTTAAAAGTGAAGACCAGAAGACCATCTCCAAGCAGCTTCATGTTCCTGTGACTGGAAATTTCATTCAGAAGTTTAGGCTCCACAGGACTGTAGACAACCTCCCTGGACGTGAACACAAGAGGACAACTGATGACGAACTGAAGAGATGATAATACAATTAGAAACCATCATAATTTTAAAAAACAGGTTAGGATTTGTCTAAAAGCATATCAAGAAACCACAAAGCTTCTGGGAGGATGTTCTTTGGACAGATAAAGCTAAACTGGAGCTTTCTGACAAGTCATTTCATCTCTAGGTTCACAGACACAAAAGTGAAGCCTTTGAAGAAAAGAAGACTATCTGCTGTGAAACATGGAGGAGGCTCAGCTCTGTCCTGGGATGAAATCTTAAGACCATCAAGATTTTCTGGAGACAAATGTGCTGCCAAGTGTCAGAAAGCTTGGTCTCAGTCGCAGGTCATGGGTCCTCTGACAGGATAATGACCAAAACACACAACTAAAACCAGCCAAGAATGACTATGAAGGAAGTTTTCTAACTTTCATTAGTCATTTTTTATATTTATTCTAAATGTCCACATCTGTATAGAGCTGTTCCCAGCTGCCAATAATCATTGATTGTCAGCAGCAGCTGGCTGCACCTTCTTAAAATCTATTAAACTACTGTAGTTAAAGTCACTATTTTACTAAAATTATTCAAAACAAATACAAAAAAATCAACCCTGCTTATCTTCAGAAAGTCTAAGCTCCTTTTGTGTAACGTATACCTGACATTTTTCCTCTGAACTTTTTTCCTTCGTCCTCAGACTGGATCTTCTCAGGATGGCCTCGTACTGCTTAAACAATATGTGCAGCATAACCTTTCTGATGGCAATTTTTCTACTGAAGATATGTCTGGTGTTTTAGCAGCTGGCACAGACTCCAGCAGATTTATTAGAGTTTTTCACAACAGCATACATGTGATAAATTGGTTTAACATTTCAGTATAATACTCTGCACAGTTTGCTTCGGGTTTCATATCACATTCACATAAATATCTGTATGATTCACTGAGAAAATGCTTGTTTGTCACAAACTAAGTTTATTATTAGAACATTGATGTGATTTCTTCTTTAGACAGCTGGGAAAGATGCAGCCAGGGAGAGTTATTGTTGGTCCAGCAAACACGGACGCTGCAGGCGTGCACATCATGAAACATGATGTAATGAGGTCTTCATACCTCACGAACAGCACACAGTGACCAGGAACTCGTCTGCTTGCAGAGGAGTTTTCATTATTATTATTGATTGAATTGGTAATACACTGTTGTGTTGAGCATCTCTCATTTGTATTATAAATTAGCTTCATTTTTGCTCTCACAGCTGATTAAATGAAACCTTTATACATCTAGCTCTCCACTTTAAATACAAATATGTTTTTTTCCGAAGAGGCCGCTCTGAAAAGATCATTGTTAATTTGCAGTTAATTAGTGAGGATGTTCTCTTTCTCATCACAAATTGAACAAGCAGAACTGGCTGAAGTCCTGGAGTCTTTAAAAGTAAAAGTACATTTCCAGTTTTGGCAGTCGGCCTGCTTTTCTGTGCCAGATTGTCACTTCCAGACAAAATTTCCATTTCCTCCGTCTCTCTTACATGGAATTTCTGACATTTCTGAGGAAAATACTTAAAAGATGGAAGCAGCTGGCCCCAAAACATTGAAAAGTGTCAAATAAAAAAGCCAAAACAATCTGATTTTAAAGCAGCATGTAAATGAAGCTGCAGAAAAACATCGACAGTTATGGAAACTGGGGCAGAATACAGCAAGTCTCCAAAGTTTAAGCACTGATAAAAAGCTTCCAAATGACTTGGTTTGTTTTGCTGTTTTTCTGTCTGTGAAATTAGTTAGTGATGATAGTGTCATCCAATTACCCAAGAAGTTTACAAGCAGAGCAGCCGACAGGGTTTTTTTTTTTTTTCTTAATGAACTGCTCTAATAATAACACCACTGGCTGCTTGGATGCAACCTCTGAGCTGACCGTTACGGGATGCAGGCTCAACATTTAAATTCATTTACTACAGCTTCAAACGGAGCTGTGAAAGAGCCCTCTGGAGTTGTGGATCGGTATGCCTCTTTGGCTCTTCAGCCCTCTGCGGGGATATATCTGAGTAGTTTGTCTTTGCCAAGGAGTCGGTCATGGGTTTGAGTGGGGTTGGCCCTTTGGGGGTAGATAATCACCCCCTCTGGTATCCTGCCATACTCAGCTGGAACCGTTCGCTGGATAATACCAGTCCCTCTGCTTCTCACGGATATACTCTCCAGCCTGTTTTAGTTTGTCTGCCAGTGGCAAAAAAACAGTAAAACACAAACTGGCAGCTTTGAGGCTCAGTGGAGATTTGTGCAAATACTGAAATGACACCTCACATTAGAGCGGTGGAAAAGTGTGTCAGGACCTTGCAGCCAGTGCACAACATTTCTGTTGAACAGTTTCACACCTCAAACTGTGCGGCTGGTATTGATGTCGCTATCAGAGCGAGCTGGGGAACCAGGACACGTCTGACTGGTAGTTGGGAGCATTCGCGTGTCCAAGAAACACTCAAGCTTGGGTATTTTTCTAAGAAAAGAATTATACTTAAAAAAAATCAAGCATAATTTTAAGAAGGTAATTATACCCAAACCTAAACACATTTTAGCTCTGGGCTTACTTCTCCTATAATTGGTTGTTATACTAAAATGTTCATATTTCCACTGACGAGGTAGCTGACGCACCACAAGCATCATTATAAAAACATAAGTGTACATCTGCAGGTCTGCCAGCAGTTTCAGGAAGTTGGGACGTCAATAAACCACTCAGTAAGGAGGTGTCAGCTGATGAGTTCAGGGTTCTTGGAGCATTCCCCGGCAGACTACGAGTGTCAGATGGAACCTGAAGGTGAGGACAGAAGAGAAGTCAGAGGTCCGTCCTTCAGTTGACACGTACTCAGTAAATTTTAATGAATCAAGCTCTTGAAATGTCCAATGCTGGAAGGATGCGGTCTCTGGGGAGTGTGAATCCTCACACAAGGTTGACGAAGAGATGATGATAAAAGGATCTCTACAAACCACAAATAAATATTTGAAAATTCTGTGCCCAAAATATATCTTGTGTGCAGTATATACAAGTTCTACTGTTTTATCAATGTAACGTGAGTCACGTGATGATGGTATTTTTCCTTCCTTTTTTTAGATACTGTATAAAATTCACTATTCTTTAGCCTCTTGCTCAGACACAATCTTGTTTTCTTTTCCATCATTACTTCCTTGAGTCTCTTCATTGGCTTAGCTACGATATCCGCTGTTGCTGCGCTACTTTCATTCTTGTTTGAAAATACTTTCATTCTTGTTTGAAAAAGTGATATTGTGCTGTCAGAAGAGAAAACTGGGACCAGAGTCCCAGGTTACTTGAGTTGTGTTATTGCTGGTAGCAGGAGTTTATAAGACCCAGACAATGCTTACCAAAAAAAAAAAAAAAACAATATTCCTGAAAATGAAACTGAAACTCATATTTTAACATTAAAAAACAGCCAATGAGGAGAATAAGAAGCTGGTAGACTGGAGCTACACTCCAGGGAGGACACCTAGGAGGTTACTGGGATGTGAGAGACCACTCCAGAGGACACCCAGGAGGCTGGTGGGACACAAGAGACCACTCCAGAGGACATCCAGAAAGATGGTGGGACATTAAAGACCACTTTGAAGAATGACAAAGAGTTTGGTGGGACATGTGAAACTTCTCTGGTGGATGAACTCCAGGAGCCTGATGGCACATGAGAGACCACTCTGGAGGACAAAGTCCAGGATGTTGGTGGGACATGAACAACTGCTCTGAAAAGAGGTATAGGGGACTGGCAGGACATTTGAAACTTCTCTGGTGGTGGAAGTTCTGAAGGCTGGTGGGACATGAGAGTCTGCTTTGGACAAAGTCCAGGAGGCTGGTGAGACATTAGAGACCACTCTAGAGGAGGTCCAGCTGGTACAGAGACCAAAGAAAAACCAAAGGTGTTTTTACACACAAGGAAGTGAAGCGTGACAGTAAATATATGAGGAAAAATCAGGTTGTGGAGCAGGGAAACAATGAAAGCAAAACTAACAGACATGTATGGAGAAGTGGATTCATGTTCATAAAACAGTAATAACAGTAATAATTTTAAAAGAGATTTTAAAAAAGGAAACAAAAATGATAAGATTAACATGAGAACAATTACTATAACAAAAGATATAAATCATCATCCTGCTTAAACCTGATCTAAGTTCACACTTGAATTAAAAAAGCCACCGAGGACAATCTGCAATTTTCCATCTGAAATTCAGCAAGAATGCATTCAAACAGGCCTGTCTGGAAAAGGTCCTACCCAGAAAAATGTCTCATGTTGTTCCAACAGATCTATGGTTCATTTGCCCAGGATTATAGCCAATGTGAAACAGTGTCAGTGTTGCTATGATACACCTGACAATGGTGTTAGATTTTAAAAATTACACCCCAGAAGGGGTGGCTGCAGAAAATAAAACTAGATATTGCAGGAAAGCAAGAGGGATGAGAGATAATGTGAAGAAGAACAACTGCAGACAGCTGAGACAAAAGCAGTGAAGAAGTGTTTTGTTGTTGTTGTTTATTAATAAAATTCTGAGAAAGACAGGGAGACAGGTTTCAGAATTTCTACTCAGCTCTTTTTGAATACCTTAAAACTGTAATCTTTTTAGTATAAACCTCAGTTTCAATGAGTGGGGATGTTGTGTAAAACATAAATACAGTGATTGCTAACCCTTTTCAACCTATGTTCAAACAAATATATTACAAAAACAAGCCATCTAATGTTCAATCTGAGATACTTTGTTTTTCTTGCACATATTCACTAATTTTGAATTTGAATCCTGCAACATGTTTCATATAAGCTGGGACAAGGTCTCGATTATCTCTGTTACATCACAGTTTCTTTTAATAAGATATAATAAATATTGAGGGACTAAGGACACTGATTGTATCTGGAAATGTTTTCATTCTTGCTTGACATATGACTTCTGCTGCTCTACAGTCTCCGTTGTTTGGAGACATCTCTGGACTCTTACTACAAAACCCTGCTGTTGTAACATGTGAAGAATGTAATTTTGTTAATCTACTGTAAATTATCAAAGATTTCTACCAGTTCAATAGACCAACGATGCCTCCGATAACTAAGAAAAAATGTGTTTGAAGTAAACTGGAATGCAAAAAGATACATAGAAGACAATAAGGCGCATTGCAAGACGATTACAAGGCCTGAAAAAATTTACATGAAGAGGAAAAGCTGTTGGTGTGAAAATTGTGAAAAACAATATTTTATAGGGTAAAAATTTTAGTCCATTTTGTCAAACTTTTATGGACTGTTACCAGTTTCAAAAAACACAACTTGGAAAAGTTTTCATCCTGGTAGTTGCTTGGATTAAACAAGGGTAACTGGTGACCTGTCAAGGGTTATCTTCTCCCTTCTACCCAGAAACAGCTGGAATAGGCTCCAGCAGACCCCTGTGAGCCTGGACAGGAAAAGCAGCTATAGACAATGGATGGATGGATGGATGGATGGAAGGATGGATGGATGGTGGGTGGATGGATGGGTGGGTGGATGGATGGATGGATGGATGCTTAAACAATCAAAACTTTTGGACTACATCATCCAGAATGGTGGCAGAGTCTGAGCAAACTCTATCCAGCTAATTCTGACCTGGCCAGCTCCGCCCTCCCGCATTTACAAAAAAATTATATAAATGAAATAACCAAAGGGCAGGGTGAGATAGGTTTGGATTAAGGGCCGGATCCAGATATGGTTAGGGTTATGAATATGGTTAAAATTAGATTAAGAGTAGGGCCAGATGTGATTATAATTGAGAGTAGGGTTAAGGTGGGCAGCACAGTGGCTTAGTGATTAGCACAGCAAGAAGGTTCCTGGTTCGACTTTCTATGTCTTTCTGTGCGGAGTTTGCATGTTCTCCCCATGCTTGCATGAGCTCTCTCCAGATACTCTGGCTTCCTCCCACAGTCCAGAAACATGTAAGTTAGGCTGGCTGAGAACTCTAAATTGCCTGTAGGTGTGAGTGTGAGCTTGCATGATTGTTAGTCTATGTATGTGGCCCTGTGATGGACTCGTGCCCTGTCCAGGGTGTACCCCTGCCTATCACCTTAATGAGCTGGGATAGGTTCCAGCAGATCCCCATGACCCTGTTGATGGATTCAGCAGGTATAGAAAATGGATAGATGTATGGATTAGGGTAAAAGTCAGATTATGATTGGTGTTATGGTTAGAAAGTTAAAAGCTGAAGAGTGACTATCGACTGAAAGAACATTCCTGTGTTAAGGCCTTGTGGATGAGTTGTTCCTAATTTATTGATTCAATCCCTCTCAGGCCTCATGGTCTAGGGTGGGTTTTACTCCAGGACCAAGTTCTGCTCTGCATCCCAACTGTGGGACATAAATAGCTGACAATGAGCATTATTTTGTTTCCAAATATTTTGTTTCCGGCTTTGAACTCTTTGATGTGCTGTTCTTCCAGTCTCACCCACATATTTTTTTTACATTTAAATGCCTTTTTTTAAAAACACACTACACCATATGAGGATTCAAAACACTTTTTGTGTCTGTGCATTTTAAATCAAATTCTGTTGTCTAAAATAATCCCTTTAGGGCCCAGATTTTTCCTGAGGTTTGACCTTTGACCTGACCATATTATCGCTCAGGTTTTTATTTTTTCTAAAGGCTCCAATTATCCTGAGGTCATACTGAGGTTGTTTTCCCCTTATAATGGTTTGAAAGTTAGGGTAACGAAAAAGTTTTGTCCAAATGGCCTCCTTTGAGATCTTCTCAGAATGTTCAATAATAGTAACCATAACAACTGTAGCACACTGCTGAGAGAAAACCTTCTGAAATACCTGCAGATGAAAACACCTGGATCACTGTAATGTTACTCAGGACCCATCAGAGGCTCAGCAATTCTGTGTAACTTAACACTTGATCTGTAATGTTTGTTCTAATATGATAATTCACCCACAAACAGGGGATATCTGATAACTGAAAAAGTGTGATTTCCTACACCATGAATAGATGGATGGAGTAAAGTATCTTCATCTATCAAAGTTGGTTGTACTTGGGATTTGTGAAAACATTTAATATGAGCACCGAGTTTTATTGAGGTGTTGACTTTTCTTTTATTTCATTTATTTCAAATTGTTTTTTGACTCAAAATAATACCATAGCCTGAAGCCATTTTAGATTGGAGAATGACTTTATAGAAATAAGCTCTGCGGTGAAGTAACACTTCTTGTTGTTCGTGTAATTCCTGCCCTGATTACTTTCAGATTTTTGATGCAGTCTCAGTTTTCATATTAGTGAAATGATTTGCATTAGACTGTTGTAGGAGGAATGTAGGTGTTTTTTGGTGAACCCAAAATATCCTGTGGTGAAAATAATAAATGGAAGGAAATTGTTTGTTTCTCAATTTGCAAACATTACCTCATTATCTCCATTAGTCATAACGGATATAACTTCACATGACACAAAACGGGGAATGGACACAGAGCAGTCTGCTGCTGTCCAGCATCACTCCGCTCCTGAAGTGAAAAACTCAAACCACATCATAAACAACTTACCTCAGCAGAGCATCCCATTTCAGTGGAACCAAGAACCATTACGGGGATTGTTGAAAAAATTAATTGTCTTCACACTGTGTATAAACAGCCATGGGGAATATGTGTGCACGGAATGGAAAATTAAATCAAATCTATTAACTGTAAGCAAGTCAACATAGTTTTATATGAAACAGAAAGCACACCAGCTTTTGATGAAAAGTTCATCTCAAGGTCAGACCTTAGAGAAATTGTAAAAAAAAAACAAAAGCTATGATACATCCCAGGTTTTACAGGCATCAGTGAGCATGTTAAAAGTCTAAGTCCTTGACAGTCCAACTAGAAAGAGATTGAAGAAGTATGGTGTTTTTTGGAAGGGTTGCCATGAGAAAAGTGCTTCTCTTGAAAAGTTCAGGTTTTGAAAGTTACATTCAAGAAAATCACAAGACTTCTGAAAAAAATGTTTTTTGCATAGATGAGACTAAAGTAGAGTCATCCTGTAAACATGGCGCTGAGGCCAAACACCTCATGCCGTCTGTCATGTGTGGTGGTGGTGGAGGGGTGATGATTTGTAGAAGCCACAGGACCTGGACACCTTGATCAGGAGGCATTTACGTACCAAAGTTCTGTAACATTCACGTAAAAGTCTGCCACTCATTTTAAGACAGTTATGAATGTACGAATGAACGAACTCGATGAACTGAAGGAATGCTGTAAAGAGTAACGAGCCAAAAAGCCTCCACAACCATGAGAGACACTAATAATATCATTCAGAAAATGACTTCTTGGTGCTAAAGGTGGCCCTTCAGTCTCCTGACTCATGGGAGTTACTTCTTTTTTTCAACAACTACATGAAAACAGAAAGGGAGAAAGGGAGTGGGATCACAGCAGAGGCAATAAGATTATTGGATGAAGGTTATTACTGGATGGAGAAGGTTATTGGATGATTCTTCAAACAAAGGCCAGTGACGTAGCTTCTCCGTACGTCAGCATGATGGTGAAACTTTTTCTTTCAACCTAAAGCACCATAAATATTTATCAGTGTCTGGATTAGCCCAAGGGTGGCTGTATAAATTCTGGGGATCATGTTTTTTATTTACTGATGGCACTACACAAAAGGTTGCCTAAATCATTTATAATAATCCTTGGAGAACTATGAATATCCATGTAAAATTTATGGCTGCCTGTGCTGCAGTTGTCCAGCATTGCTGGTCCTGGAATAACAATGAAGAAGTAGATTGTTTGAAGAGCGCCTCTGCCTCAGCTGGGAGGGGTGGGGGTTGGAGGTCGGGGGGGGGGCTTCTGGGCGGCTGGAAAGCGAGGAAGCATGATGGGCTAGGTACAGAACAGCTCGACCTCCAATGCAGGCGCTCCCCTGAAAAGTCTCTGAAACCAGAGTGTAAAAGACACCAGAGTCACCTGGCGAGGAAAATGATGGATTATCACCAAAGAAAACTCAAACAGCCGGGAGAGATACAAGTGAGCAAATCATGAAGTCCATCAGCGGGAACAAATCAGGCATGATGTAAAACAACATGCCAAGCAAGCAAATATCCAATCTTACTGCTTCACCTCCGAGGCCCTGAGCAAGACCAGGAATAAAGTCAGCCTGACGGGCTAAAACACTTCAAAGTCCACCCAAGGAGATTAGGAATGTCTGCTATTAGTAATTTGGCAAATTATGCTTCTGGCGCTTTAACATTAGTATCACAGTGTGTTTGAACAATAAAGACCCAGGAAGGACAAGATTCCCCCGAGAGTCTCCAGCGGTGGTGAAGTTAAGCCAGCGGCTGTAAAACTGCATCTCTCAGCTGAATCTAAAGCCAAAGATCATTAATGGGAGAGGAAACATCATACAGATATTTCCAGAGCCGATACGGCTGCTTCATGCAATGTGAGAAAAAGGTGACGAGACCGTCGATATGTGAGGCGGTTGTGAATCAGGAGTCTGAACTTCCTGAGGGATGAAGGACAACACCGGATCACCTGAGAGTTGAGATTTAACATGAGGACAACATGGACGTCTATGTTTAATTCAGCAGCTGGGTGCATGTAACAATGCGGTAAAAGGAGTAAATATATCAGAGGATTGGAGGTACCTGAATGTCAGATGTAACCAGACACACTCCCGACACTCTTCTGACAAATCAATTAACAAAGTCATCTATAATTTAAAAGCATTGATTTGCAGCAGCAGCTTGTTAAAGGACAAACTTGAGTAACAGCAGATGAGGACACTCGTGCTGTTGCGTCTTTCTGTTAAACAGTCCAGCTTCCAAAAGTGCTCCAAAACTGTCAAGAAAGTCTGCAATTATTAGCAAAACATGTCAGATTCAAATACTTTTTTAATTGATGCGACCCATTTAAAAAAGTTACAGAAATGATTATGTTCAGCTCTATATTCGAGCTCTGCATTGAGGACACCAGAGGAGGCTGGAGATAACAGCTGCTCAACACTTTTTTGGTATTTTTGTTCTTTATAAAGCTTGATATTTTCACCAGGTTTCAGATCTCAGCGACGTATCACAACAGAAGATAAGCGGGTAACATGAAGAACTGACCAGATCACCACGGTAACGTAATGCTGAACTCCAAACGTACTAATGAGCAGTTGCATTCAGTTTTGGGTTGAATTGTCTCCTAAATCCTTCACAGATTCTTGTTATGATTCAGAGTCCTGCTGCTGTGAAGACTTCAGTTTATGTTGCTGAAATAAACCTGTCCTTTCCTGAATTTTGTATCTGAATGGCATCGTGTTAACATGTTGAGGGACTCAGCTGTGATGGTTAATGTGCACATCTGTGAATACTCCGTGTGCTCATCCACCCCTTCAGGTGTTTTTAACTGTGAGCTGTTGACCAGCTGGGTGGTTCCTCTCATCTTCAATGTGGATCACTGAATCTCAGGCTCTGATTGGTCAGACCTCACAACACTTCTGGAAATTTCTGGATCAAGTTTCTGTTTTTATGTTTTTGGGTTTTTTTCACTTTTAAGTGGAGACAAAACTGCACCAGGTGATGTTGACCCCTCCCACCCCACCACCCCATTTCCTAATCCAACCTTCACAGACACGAGCTGCACTTTTATATTCAAACAACAATCGGAGAAAAGTGAAGCAATTCATGATGTCACTGTAAAGGTAAAATCTGTGACTTATTCTGATTTAATGGACACATATAATTCCTACTCATCATACATCAGAGAACAGTGGGAGACTGATGTGGATTTCCCTCACAGAAGAACAATGTTCACTCCTCTTTTACATCTGCAATGGTAAACTATTACACCGTCTTTACTTCTCTAAAGCCAAGCTCCCCAAACTATTCCCAAATCTGAGTTCTACTTGGGATATCTGCAACTATCTATCATATCATATGCTTGGGATTTGCCTGAACCCACTAATTTCTGGTCTTCTTTGTTTGATGTAATTTCTAAAGTTGTAATATTTTTATCTCGCCTTTAATTTCATTGTTTGGTGTACTGCCAGCACAAACGGACTGGAACGTTTCCGCTCTGCTGTGCAGGGTCATTTTTGTCGCCTCTCTGCTGGTCAGGAGATGAATTCTGTTTAAACGGAAGGATGCAACCCCGCTATCGCCCAATCACTGGATAAAAGACATGATGTAAAACATGAAACCGGAGAAAATTAGATACACAACCATAGGCCTCAAGAATAAATTTCCTAGAACCGGGAACCCATTATGTAATTTACCTGGACCTAATTGTTTTTTTTGTGGGTTTTTTTTGTTTTGGGAGGGGGGGCGTGGGGGGGTTACTGTCTGATTTTCTTTGTCTGTGATTGTGATCATGTTTTGATTTGTTATTGTTTTATGAAAACTAAAATAAACATGTTAATAAAGAAAGGTGTCACTATAGTTATTAAACTGACCAATGGTTTTGTTTTTTCAAATTTTTTTGCTCCGAACATAGACATAGTAAAGAAAAGGTAGGATGTCCATTTGTATGTAATTGTAATGATGCTGAGAGGAAAAAAGTGTTGGGAGAGATCAAAAGGGAGCTTAAAAAACAACACTACAACACAAAAGAACAAATGAGCTTTGTTTTTGCTGACTCTTTCTTTTTCTTGATTTTTTTTAATATCACAATTTTAATCATCTTCCTTTTATCCTGACTACAGGCCACTGCAGTGCCATTGAATAATGAATAAAATAATTACATTAATTAGAATTGTATGTTAATAATCTTCTGTTCTAAATGAATTTAAACTCGTATTTACAATCATATTGATGATGTCTTTGCAACTCTTGATATTGAAGAACTTGGCATATGTTTAAACAATAAAAAACACAAAACATGGTTTCATGCTAGAGTCACCAAAAGTCTCTAATAAGATCAGAAAAAGTCACTAGATTCGTTGCTTTTTTGAAGAAAAAAAAGTAACCAGATAGGTCTAAAAAGTTGTTAGATATAGTAACACTGTGAGGAGCTCATACGTCCATGTAGATCCGTGAAGATCCACGCTACCTTTGTTTTGGTAAACCCTCTTTCCACCTGCAAACATTTTCACCTCCATGTAAGCAATGGCCTCCTCCTCCTCCTCCGCTCCTCATCACTTCTCCATCGATCATCACCAGACTGACAGCAACAAGGCAAGGCAAGGCAAGGCAAGGCAAAAAGGTTTTTTTGTATGATGCAATTTAACAACAATGTGAGTCAACATGCTTTAGGGAGACATTAAATTATCACATAGAAAATAAAAAGTTTTAGATTTAGAATTTAAACAAAAAGAAAGAAAGAAAAAAGTGTAATAGACAGTAATCAAGTTTTGAAACTTAAGTTTAAAAGCAACAGTGCACAGTGCGTGTGAACACATTGCTGACTCATGTTGAATGTGCTACTTTATGAGCTCCTCTTGGGGTCATATCATTCATCAAGATGCTTCAACACATAGGTCAATTTGGCCCCGAGAGTATCTGACTGTTGAAAGAACTGACTCCTATCAGGTCAGGAAATTCTCAGCCTAATACAAAACATCTCAGAAAATAGTGTAACAGCAAAGGCAGAACACAACACAGCTTCACAGAAAAGAAAGGCATGAATGTCCACACAGAGAAGCATGTTTAAAAAAATCAATACCCGTGTTTTATTTGACATGTCGGGGCAGAAAACACAGCCCAGTAACGTGGATGACTGCAGTACATTCATAGCTGTGCATGTGCTCTGCTGGGATCCTGGGCAGGCCTCTCTCTGCCTGTAAGTGGATTTTCTATGCGCTCCATTTTTGTGAGAGTTGTTTATTGGCAGCACTCACCGTCTCAGCAGTTCCAGCTGTGATAGATGAGCCAGGTGGCACGCTCCATCCTCCGGTGCAGGAGGAAGAGAGGGAGAGAACTGCTGCTCCATCATTTCTCATGACCTTACATGCCTGATTATGCTGCTGCAGATCCACGCCTGCTATTACTCTTACCAAGCAGCTTCATTTGCATAAATGCACTTAATGACCACATTTCCTCATCAAGTGAAGCATTGTATTCTCAAGCCAACTTGATCAACCAATGGTCTGGTCTTTGTTGTGCGTCTCTTTCGTTCTAACTACTTGAGAGTTTTTGGTCCCTGATGTGCTATCAGAAACACCGGCGGCAGAGATGTGATTAAGACGAAGAACTTGAGAGAGGCGTGTTGGATGACAGAGTGGTTGGGTTTTTGCAGATGCCTCCTCTGCTGCCGGGCTGTCGGTTAGAAGCAGGCCTGCGAGATCGGATAACAGCGGGGAGGAGGGAGTCTGCCAATCATCAGCGGCCCCAGACAACACTGTGGAACAGGAGACAGCAGCGAAATCACTCAGCCACACGCCTCTCTTACCAAATATCTGCATCATGAATGCAATGATGCCCATCATGACCTCCAAGGCTCACTCATGAGGCTTTACATTCGTCAAAGTCGTGAACACACAGGCGCATGTTGAAAGACACAAGAAAGAAAAGTTTCCAGCAGCTCTGATGTTAATGTGGAGTGTCAAGGGAAATTACAAAGACCTCCCAGAGTTTACCATTTTTCTGCATCAATTTGCCATAAAATTTGATCTTTACTTCATTGAGGATTCTGCATTGTGCTTTTGGAGTTATCTTGGCTTGGCGCCCACTTCTGTGAAGACCAGCCACAGCACTAAACTGTCTCCATTTATAGACAGTTTTGTCTAACTGACTAACACTTAAAAACCCAGTGCAAATCAACTACCCTTGATCAAATGTCTTCAGAGATCTTTTTCTTGCAAGGTTCTTATTGTGCTTCTTATGGTCTGCAAATGTAAAATGTTTGAGTGCCTTTTTGACTCAAAGTAGCTGTAAACCATACCTCCAAATGCATGTCATTAATTAAACGACTGACTAAAATTCATTTTTGGTTTCATTTTTATTTTTCCTCCAGCCGTGTGAACATTTAATAGTTGAATAAAGTCAGAGGGAGAAAGTGTAATTGTTATGTGTGTTTTCACCTTAAGCACAATGTATTTGTCTTATTTTGTATTTGTATTATTTTTACTGAGACCTAGAAAAAGATATGATCACATTTTATGACATATGAATGAAGAAAACTAGTTAATTCCATCGGGTTCACAGACATTAATAATGTTACTTTTATCAATTTTATCAATAAAGCCTGGAGAAAGAAATCTGGGGCACTGAAAAAGCAAACACGGATTCCTGTATCTTTTAAGTTTGTCTAAGAGAATATTGACAATCTTCATCACTGCAGGGACCTTGTTTTGTGGACTAATGAAATAAAAGTTGAATTGTTGCTGCAGTCTGCATGAAGCAAGCAGGATACAGTTTACCAACATCCAAACACTAACCAAACGATGAAGGATGCTGGAGGGAGAATCATGGTTTGAGGTTTCCCTTTCTTTCTCAGGGTCTGGACTACTTGTTGTCATTGAGACGACAAACTGAATTTTCAAGATTTCTAAAATCTCCTCCAGGATAATGTCATGGTGTCGGTCCACCAGCTGAAGTGTAGTAGAACGTGGGTGGTGCAACAAGATAATGACTTTAACTATGAACATAAACACACCACAGAAAGACTTCAGAAAAATAAAATCCAGTTTTTTCATTGCACAATTCAGAGCAAGTGGCAGTCTTTGCTGCCAAATGAGGCTTTACTCACTTACTTCAACCTATAGTGGTGTAAATGTTTAATAGATCCATTCAATAAAGTCATTAGCTGTGTTATCACCTTCAACATATCCCCTTTGTCTATTATTATGACTAAGATGAACATCAGGTCATATTTTATGGCAAATTAATACAGAGCAATATTGAATTCCCACTGGTTTACACACTTTCCCTTGCCATTTTATTTTATTGATTAAAATAACATAAAAGACTGCTGCACCAAGTAAGCTTGCATAACTGTCATATGACATAGTAAGGCGATAAAAAAATACATAAAAGCACTACATATTTAAGATTCCAGCTGCGACACCAGTACACTGAACAGTTGATCCCAGATATGAGCCGGCAGAGCCCTCAGCGTGGGTGCGAACGGCAGTCGGAG
The DNA here is from genome assembly GCA_028564865.1 of Zenarchopterus dispar. Lineage (NCBI taxonomy): Eukaryota > Metazoa > Chordata > Actinopteri > Beloniformes > Zenarchopteridae > Zenarchopterus > Zenarchopterus dispar. The sequence goes on along the minus strand of JAOWBL010004968.1, from coordinate 657 downwards.
TGTCAAACTGTTACAGAACAAAGCCCTTCCATTTTATTTTTACATGCTGCTGGTAGTGTACGGTACAATGTGGTGGATGTCGCTCATAAGAGCTGCTCGTACTCCAACAGAAGGAGATAAACGCTGACAGTGATGCTGTCAGATAGTACAACGCTGCCTCCGTCCGTTTACAGGATATTAATAATGTCACTCACTGGAGTTAGAGCTGCTATTTTGTGGCATCCAGGGGACGTGTAGCCATCATTTTCCAAAATCAAGACTGATTTTCCAAGTTCCTTGTTTTTGTTCGATCATTCTTTCTTGTACAAACTGGCCTGTCAGATCTACAGTGCACTTGTCATGAAGTGTGTGTGTATATACATACACACAGGTACCTACATACATACGTAATTATAAAAATGATATTAAAAAAACTAATGTTTTTTAAAGAACAATTTAACCAGATTACTTTAACACCATAAACCAACAGATCTGCTACCCCAAAGCCAAAAAAATATGAAATTACCAACAAAACAATAATGCTTATACAAATTTGAAAGAGTTATTTAGTTTTTTTTTATTAAAAATTCTGGTTTTACAAAGACACACACATATATATATATATATATATATATATATATATATATATATATATATATATATATATATATATATATA
>JAOWBL010004967.1:0-10624 GCA_028564865.1 Zenarchopterus dispar | reverse complement strand
GGCCCAACCTCATTACTGAGACCACCCCGCTATTAAGACCACTTCTCTTAAGACCGCCAAGTGGTCTTATTAGCGGGTTTTTACTGTACATAAGACGTGTTTGTTGTAATGCTGTTTAACAGTCAGTAGAGGGAGCTGTTGTAATTCAACACTGGGAAGAACTCAAGCTCTTAAGTCTGAAGTGATTGTGTCCACATCCTAAAGTGTTAACCAGTAGATTCCTCCCAATGCCAATATGTAACTTTTGTTAGCTTTTAATAAACTGCTTGTTATGTTTGAACCATTAGTTCAAAACTGTTTCCAAGCACTGCAATATTGCTTAAGGACTAATTCCAAAACTGACATTCCAAGTGATTCTCACATTTACTTTTTTATTTGTAGACAGTATGGACAGAAATGATTTAAGGATTTTCTCATCATCATCTTTTGACTTATTAATATACAACAATTTTTGCATTTCAGACCTGCAGTACATTCCAAAATAAATAATTAAAATAGTTAGTATTGGTGCAGTTTAGTGTTAGTAAGGATAAGGTATTTGGTTGTACCCGTGGCTTCATGATCACTTCTGTGATGGCAGCATTACTCCAGAAAGGTACAGCAACATTTAGGAGCAACAAGACAATATCTTTGTCAGGGATATCCATCATCTCTTCTTTTTTATTTAATTAAGATGATGCAAAACTTTGTACACACATTACAAAGATGCTGTTGAGGAAGAGAACGATATGAGAACTTGACTGACCTCCCTACAGTTCTGACCCATCCACGATGGCACATTTGCAGGCACTTTTGAAGTGAAAAATGTGAGCACATACTACTTCTCTTTTCCTTGAGGCAAGAAGGCAACTTTTTTCAAATAACACTTCAAAAACAGAGGAAGTTCAGAGTGTTTTATTTAGTCAAAAGAATACATCAGAACATTAGAAACAGTAAATGGTCAAAGAAGGGGCAAAATCCATAAATATAAAAGAAAATTTGATTAGAATAAAACTAAGGAAGATAAAAACACAAGTAAAATAGATCAACACACAAAAGAGACTAAAACAAAGCCATGAATGAGCTTTTCTAAATCCTGTCTGAGACCTCAGACTCCAGATATTTGTTTGAAGAGATAAAAATCTGATTGAGTTAAAAGCCTTCACATGACTGCTGAAGCTCAGGTCAGAGACAGTAAAAACTCCAAACTTTCTAACTCGGCCGTTCGTTCCAATACCTCTTAAGTAAAACTGGGAAACAATTTTGATTTTATTTATTTATTTAACTTGTTGATAATGAATTAAAGGAGGCTTGAATCCATCCTGCTCTTCACCTGCTTCGAGCACCGATACACTGATTTAATTGATCATACTCATTACAAAGTGGTAAAGTTTTAACTGCTGCAGCCCTGAAATGCAAAAATGCATGTATAGAAGCAAGAGAAATAGTAAGCAAGAAAAAAAAAAGAAACATGAAACATCTTGGATTCATCCTGTAAATGCAAGAATCACTACATAATTTGTATATATTTTTTTCTTGTTTCAACTTTTTCTGATTTGAAACTTATGAAACATATCAGGTGCGTATCTGTATGGTGATTTACCCACTGACACAGCTGTTTTCTGAAGGGACACAAAAGACTAATTTTCATCTAATTGAGTTTAATTGTATGTTGACCATGGGAGAAAAAAAATACACCATATTTAGAGAAGTCAGAATGGAAATGAATCCTTGATTTTTACTACCTACTTTAAGTACGTGGTCTGGAATACAGACAGAGTATCAGTGGAGACATCACTATGGAGTCGGGGCACGTTTGACCCCCTGACCTTGGTTAAGTCTTTGCCAGAATCCCACTACTTAACCTGCACACTTAACTCACATCCCAGTCCTGACCCTTGAAAGACACGCTATGATCAACTGGTGTAAATTACCGTTTCGCTGTCACAAAGCAGAGGAGCAGCAATTTATGTGGGTTATGACTCTGTGAAACAGGAACATGGAGGCGCTCGACCAGATGGCTGTGGGACCGGTGAGAGAGCACGGTGGAGACACAGTGGAGCCCCACGTTGAGGTACAGTTCTGCTCAATGCACTTCAACAGACCACATCCTGCAGCTGTCATGAAGTGATGCTCGAGCTGCATGGCCGGCTTTAAGTTTACTTCTGGTCCTCATATACAGTAATTAAGCTTTACCACTGTTCATGCATCTGAACAGTGCTCATATATGTTAGTCATGTTGTGTGGTCCTGGAATTTCCAACATCATGAGCCTGTGTGAAACTCCCAAGACGCCCAAAGACCACAAACAGCAGTGTGGAGCAGACTGTATTCCTAGCAGCAAACAGATGAACGCAAGCTTTTAAGTTTACCAGCAGCTGCCTGTTTTCCCACAGCTGGAAACAACTTCCACGAACGGTGATGCCGATGCTCCAGAATATGTTCATTACATCATAAAACCCAAGGTAAGACGAACTGAATGGTCCTCGGACATCACGCACAGACGCATGCAGGACAGTCCTGCTCTTTTGAATTGGCACATACAGACTATAATTGGAAGAAAAGAAATGTAAAAAAGTCTTGGAAGTTCAGTAATGAGGACGGTGTACACAAAAGAGCCCAATGGGGTTTCACAAAGAGAACCAGTTCACAGGAGCAGTCAACTTTGACAAGCTTCCAAGACAGAAAAGAGGTGGAAATAAAAGGGTGAAATAAACAAAAAAAAGGTGAATAGATGGGAAAAGGTTCCAGAGAGGCTTGAAGGTTCAGTGACTTCAAATAATAAACAACAGGGAACAGATTTTTTTTTTAACTTATTTGGTCTTCTTTTAGCCTTACAGAAAGGTTTTCGAAGGTCATTCTTAGACCATTTAAGCAGCTCTTGCAGAAAACAGGAGCACAACTTGGTTTGAAAATCTATAAACCTAGATGAGAGCTCTATTCTGGGCTATTCATATGTCATAAGGGCAACAGTGTAACACAAGATCACATATAGCTTGGAAAGGCCTTTCAAGGAAATAAAGATCAGAAGTTTGAGAAGTGGGAGTGGTACAAGGTGAAAGTAGAGCTAATTATCTCTCTGGAGGTAATGCTTGTCAGTTGTAGCAGATTTCCTTTGCTGGTGCAACTCTTACTTCCTTGCAGCTGTTCAGCTGTACTCAGATGTATGGCACAAAGGATAGGGTTACTCTAAACTCTTATTACGCAATAATGATGATGTTCTTCTACAGGAGGATGGAGGACTTGGCATCACATTTGTTGAAGGCAAGACAGAGACTGGAGTTGAGGTTCAAAGTATATCTGAGGTGATGGGACACACTGGAAATGTATGTGGTGCTTCCTGCATAACTACAGAAAGGAAAAAAAGAACGTTCTTGTGATTTTTGCAGAATTTGCTAATCAATACTCATGATTCATCTGCAGGAGGACTGCATGAAGCCAGGGGACAAACTCTTAGCTGTGAATGGTGAATCTGTGCTTGGATACACTGTTGAAAAGGTACACTGTGTCATTGAAAGTAAAAAATAAAAGTAGAATTTTAAACATTCATGTGCAAAGATTTATACCCCTAGTCTTCCAAGATGTTTTTTGTATAAAAATATAATCAGAATTATTTGAACATAGTGAATCTTTGGCAAATACACCATCAGACAAATGTCAACATATAACTCTTCACCATGCCAATTTTTATAGTAAAAATAAATCATAATAACAAAAAAAAAATAAATCAAAAATGTGGGCAATACCATGTACCCCCTCACATAGGATTTAACAGAGACAGTTCCAGTAATGTGATGATTATAAGCAAGTGTGCAGACCTGCTGCAGGTGTTTGACATTATGCTATGCTGGAGCATTGAGTGTTAACACAATGCCAAGAGGAAAAGATATAGGTAGTATTCTTAGAAAAACAATTATTTTTGCACATCAGCATGGAAAAGCTTATCAAACCATTTTCAAACAATATGGAGTTCAATATTCAGTCCCAGAAGGTTTATTCACACATGGAAAGCATTCAAGATAGTTGTCAAAGTTCGCAGGAGTGGACATTTCAACAAAATTACACTACTGCAACTTTCCTCGGGAGAATGCTGTCTAAAAGAAACATGAAAGAGAGACTGACGGTCACAAATGTACATCTGAACAAATGACAAGACTTCAGTGACAATGTGCTATGTACAGAAGAGATTAAAGTGGGGTTGTTTGGCTTTGTCCAATGCCATGATTGATGACATCCAAACACAGCATTTCAGTATTAACACCTCATACCCAGTGTGAAGCATGCTGGTGGTGGGGTGATGGTTTTGGATTATTTTGCAGCCACATATTCTAGTTATGTTGTGAACACACTCATGTAGGAGATTATTGAATCATGGGGGTACTTAGTATTACGCACATGATTTTTTTTTTTTGGCTTCATTTTTGTTAAATAAGTGATGATTTGATGAAGGAGGGCATATTAACTGTTGCACGTGACTATATAGAAAGAAATAGAAGCTACAACATAAAAAATTGAGTCTTATGAGTAATTTTAATGTTTTTTAGGTCAATTCTTTACTAAGAAGAGCCAAAGGTCCAGTCAAGCTAACCTTCTCTACAAATGAGACCCCCTCCTTCTCCTTTCCCCAGTCAACTTGCCAGGACAGAGGTTTCTCAGGTGGAGTCCTCGCCAGCCTACCTACTATGCCTAGCACCGCCCCGATGACCTTAAGTCAGCCAGAGGCGGAAGCAGCGACCAGTGCGTCCATGTTTCACTTTGCAGCGAAGATAACTGATTGATCTCTATACTCATTCGGTCAGACAGCTTATGTTTCCTTCCTCTGTTTTAGGTTTTAGCCGCTCATCCACCCCTTCCACCCTGGCCTGTGACCCAGCGACCTGTCCCATCATCCCCGGCTGTGAGACCACCATTGAAATCTCTAAGGGCCGCACAGGTCTAGGTCTGAGCATCGTGGGAGGCTGTGACACCCTGCTGGTAGGAGAAAGTCTGTGAATGAGGCTTTTCTTTAACAAAACCTTGTTGTTTTTAACTTTTAGCTTTCCAACTTGTAAATAGAACATAAAAAAACACACATTGTGAAAGTCTAAGTCTTTTAAAGAAACTGTGGCTCCGCCTTTCCAGTTCCCACCCATGGTGCTACCCCTGTCTTTGGTGGCAGTATAAGTCAGGTCTGAAATAGCCATGGCAGCTCAGGAATGTAGGAAACGATGTTGTCACAGCCTTCCTCCTCATGCCATCGTCCTCTTGGCCCATCTATTCTGTCTGCTCAGTCAGCCTTGTGTGCAGCAGTTCTTTGTCTGGCCTTGGCCGCAGCAGACAGCATCCAACCCTGGAATGTAACCTCTGGACCCCAAATGACAGTCAGCTCAGAGGAAAAAAATACGCTGAAACTCAGAACAAACACACACACACACACATACATATATAAATCATTCTCCAATAACAATGGAAAAGATGCATTCTCTCCAAGATTTTTTCACTTTATTTATCCCATCCTTCCCCGTATCTGTAACTTCTCTCTAGAACAAAAACTTAATGTTCTCATTTCATTTCTGATACTTCCTCCTCTCCTGTCCTTCACTTATCCAGTTGTCTTTTTTTTCCCTTCTCTCCCCAGGGAGTCATCATTATCCACGAAGTTTATGAAGAAGGAGCAGCCTCCAAAGATGGCAGACTGTGGGCAGGAGACCAAATCCTAGAGGTGCCGTGCGGTTTAATGAGCGGCACATTTGACCTAGATAAGAAAAGGCTGAGCACATTTCAAGGAGACAAGCCTGAGGAGTTGAAACATGAAAGCTGGGGTTTCTGAGTTTGAGGATCAAACAGTTTGATATGAGAAATCCGAGATGAAACAGCAGCAAAACAGCCCAACGCAGCACTTAATATGCTTTGATAACATGCCAAAGAGTGAAATGATTATGAGCTAAAAGTAAGAGTGCTACGTATCCTGTGTGTTTTACGTGCATTAAGTTAAACACTAAGGCTCAACTTGGATCTGCCCTCCCTTTGACCTCATGCTTTTGTCACAGGGGGGCGGAGCTCAGGAGTGCAATTACTATAGTTCTGTCAGTAGACCTGAACTGAAAGCCACACACACACACACACACACCATTAGGACTTAATTGCCCTCCAGAATTCATTTCTGCCTGCGATCCGAGAGCCCGTTGAGTAAATGGGAGCAGTGTCCCCGTACGCAGCGATGCCATTAGCTGCTACAGGAAAAATACTTTGCAAGTCCATGGTGCAAGCTAATGCGGTATTTCCCTTTTTAATGTGGTAATTAAAAAAGAAAAGTGGTAATAAGTCTTCAGACTGGCCTATCTAGCCCCTCATAGCTTTGTGGGAAGGGTTCCTTGTTATTTTAAAGTGCTCTGACATCACCCTGTGATTAAATGTTATGATCTGATTTCCATATATCTCAGCAATTTTGGGAAAGGAAACTTCTGTTTTAGCATTAAATTGGGTTATTAGCACTTTTTATAGGTCTCCTCTGCTGTTATTTCATACTGGGATTCAGAGTGGAACGCTGTAATTTTTAGAAAATTCCCATAAAAGGAAATGTTTAGACATTACTTTACAAATGTTGACAAATTTGTTGGTACCCTTCCATTACAGAAAGAAAAAAACCCCAAGTTTATTTTTTTCATCTATTGACCCACGATAGATTTTTATTAGTTGAGCTCCAGTAAATGATTATTTATGATAACTTTGTCAGTTTTAAGTTACTTTAGGGACCATTATGGGTTTTTCTTTTGTCAATAGAAGGCTTTCGTGAAGTATTTGCTTTATTCTTGGGTGTCTCTTAGGTGAATGGTATTGACCTGCGAGCAGCCAGTCACGACGAGGCCATCAATGTCTTGCGGCAGACCCCGCAGAGGGTCCGGCTGAGTGTCTACAGAGATGAGACCCAGTACAAGGAGGAGGACCTGTGGGACTCCTTCACCGTAGAGTTGAACAAGAAGCCTGGCCAGGGCCTCGGCCTGAGCATCGTTGGCAGGAGGTGAGAGATGTTCACCATCAACAATCCATTTTAATTCGACTCTGAAAGAGCCGTTACTCATGAGAACTGTTGCAGTTATAATTGTATTGTTTTATTTTTTACGCAGATCGCGGGACCACAGGTAAATACTTCAATCCCTTACATGTAGATAACATATAGAGAACGTTGAGCAAAAAAACAGCATTAGAATAATTTCTAGTTAGATTAAAGTGAACTATGATGCAGTTGCCCTTTTTTTGTACACAAAAAAAGAAGAAAAAACCTTTTGAAAGATGGGTTTCAGTCCACATCCAGACAGACCAAAACATCTGTCAAATTAAATTAAACCCTTTTCCACATCTCCTTTGTCGTGTTTTTTGGTCCATCTAATCCTGAAAGACCAGTGTGAACACCGAGTGACTCAGCTTTCTACTCCTACTACTAGTAGGCTATAAAACAAGAACCATCACACAAGATAAATACATCCAAAAAGTCCCGTGTACTGTCATGAGGTAAAAATTTGTCATTGTCACCCCCCTTCCTCCACCCTCACCATAGATTGCTTCTAGATACCTGAGAAAGTTATGTGTTTTCTGGCTGTGTGGACTGATAACAGGGTCAACTGAGTCAACACCAGATGGGTTTGTTTCATTCAGTAGAACTTGGGGCCCCATAGTTTATATGTATTTCTGAAGGTATTTTTAACAAAAACAAAAACCTGCCAAGGTTACTAAGATGCCACTGTATTTTCCCAGAATTATTGTTTGGAAAGGGATGTGTTCCATACATGACAGTGGAGTATGATTTGACACATCATCCCTATGATTAAAGAAATGATTTGTGCAAACAGAAATGTGCACATATACCTCTAATTACACTGTATACAGAATGCACACAGTATACTGTATGTATATATTGTATTTTGGTTATAAAGCTGGATTTGTCCTGTATGTGTAAATGTTTGTGCCTAAACTGTGAGCTTCTGCGCTGCAGATTGCCAGACAAATATAAAACACAGACCCTGAAGTTGGATGCAGCTTTTAAACAGAAGACAGCAGCTCAACTTTTGATACGGTTGTAAATTTGTGGGCCTGTCACAGTGGTTCTGCTGCACATGTGGAAAAAGCTCAAATGCACAAAAGCATGGAAACTATATCGACAACCTAAAACCCAGAACTGAAAAGGAAAGTGCAAGCTAGCAGTTAGTGGTGAGGAGCTGTGACAGCCAAGCACCTCTGGCACCGAGTTGCTTTGTTTCACAGCTACTGCTCATGTTAGTATTTATCCACGTGGAAACCTCAGGTTTTAACAGCGAAAAACAAATATGCATTTGGAAAAACAGACTCTGCTTCAGATCTGTCATGTTCTACTCTTGAATGCTCTTTTTGCCTATTTGAACCAAAAGCTGTGGCCTAAAAACACTGTATGATCATTCTGTCAAAAGGATGCAAAGAGCAATCTTTGTAAAAAGTTTAAATCCCTTCCCACCAGGAACGACACAGGAGTGTTCGTGTCTGATATCGTGAAAGGGGGCCTGGTGGACACTGACGGCCAACTGATGCAGGGCGACCAGATTCTGTCGGTCAATGGCGAGGACGTCAGGTCGGCCACCCAGGAGGCCGTGGCTGCTGTGCTTAAGGTGATTCCCCTCTGAATTACCATCTGAACAAAACAACAACAAATTTACCCCAAACTCTGCTGAAGAACTAAGATGAAAAAATAATGTTGTCATCTTGTGCTGCAGTGCTGCGTGGGGCCTATAAAAATGGAAGTAGGAAGGTTTAAGGCAGGTCCATTCCACTCTGAACGAAGGATGTCTCAAAGCAGTCAGGTAATCGCCCTCGGCTTTAACACCTATTAAAGATCTATTTTTATCAACCTTCGAGAAAAAGAAGCACTCAGTTTCTTTTTAGGCCAGTGAAACAGGCAGCTCCAAAGTGGTCCACCAGTCATGTACAGACCCTGGAAACCTTCCTAGTGACTCAGACAAACTAAGCAGAAGTCAGGAACGTAAGTGTCATACTCCACCACCCTGAAATAACAAAAAGATCTAGAAGACATATCAGTAGATCAGGGATGGCAACAAAAAAAAAGGTTTGTTTTTAATGTCCTCACAGCTGCCGAGCAACCCGACTCCAGAATGGTCGAGTTCACTAAAGGCCCCAATGATTCTCTGGGCATCAGTGTAGCAGGCGGAGTGGGCAGCCCTTTGGGCGACATACCCATCTTCATCGCCATGATGAACCCTAATGGTCTGGCTGCTCAGACCCAACTCAAGGTAAAGGCTTCTGAGCTCTTCGCTGTTCTTAATGTGAGCAATCTCAGTTATGCACCTCAGTCTTACTCCTCTTCGCTTTTCCCAGTAGATGAATCTCAAAGGCCTCCAAAGGTCAAGCGCCATCAGCCTGTAAAGCGGCGTTCACAGACACTCTGACAATTGTAACTCTGTTTGAGGGGAGGACAATAGCCGATGCTTACACGGATAATAAATCTCCCACTCCTGCATTTATATTGCAAAGTCTACAAAAGGGTCCATTGAAGTGAAAAGGACGAGTCTTGAATGATATATTTGTGCCGCTTTGCATTTCTAGGCAGAATGAGAAATGAGAAGGCAACATAATGAAATTACTCGACTGAACTAAAGTGTGGTTTTGCACTTTAGGACTTTGCAAACGGCAGCAGACACTTCTTCAACTTCTCACTCTGGAGAAGAATATTGATGAGGATAGAAATCTAAACACTTCCCATTTTACAGACTCTGCAAAATTGTTTTCTGCCACTGTCCCTATGTTCCAGATTGGAGACCGAATTGTCAGCATATGTGGCACATCCACTGAAGGCATGAGCCACTCTCAGGCTGTCACTCTGCTCAAAAACGCCACGGGCACAGTACAGCTGCAGGTCTGCCACAACACGCAGACATACGGTTTTTTTGTGCCAGTCTATTTCATAATATCACAACACGTTTTCACTCACCCGTAGGTGGTGGCAGGTGGCGACACCACGGTAACGGGACCCTCTCAGGAACAAGCAGGTGGAAGTCTGGCGCCCAGCTGCATTTTCCAGGATGACATTGGGTATGAAGCCGTTGGTATTTCGACACCTATCTCCCTTTTTAATGCTGTTCTATTAATGGACTCCAAATGTCATTGCCAAATGGAGGAAATTCGAAAAAACATGAAACATCTTTACTTGCCTCTGCCCTTCCTTCAGCCCACCTCAGCATAAGACCATCACTCTCGAAAGAGGACCTGATGGACTTGGATTCAGTATAGTCGGAGGGCACGGCAGCCCCCACGGAGACTTGCCAATTTATGTTAAAACTGTCTTTGGAAAGGTAAGTGGGGCAAGCTGCAACTGTTCCATCCTCTCGCAGAATCTTTTGATCAAAGCTGTCTGCGCATGTGTGTGACTTCAGGGCGCAGCAGCGGAGGACGGGCGGCTGAAGCGAGGAGATCAGATCATGGCAGTCAACGGGCAGACCCTGGAGGGCGTTACTCATGAAGAAGCTGTTGGCATCCTGAAAAGGACCAAAGGAACCGTCACGCTCACTGTGCTGTCATAGACACAAGCTCATTTAGGCACACACTACATTCAGTATACATATATATATATATATATATATATATATATATATATACATATACACACACACACATACATATAT
>JAOWBL010004966.1:0-10625 GCA_028564865.1 Zenarchopterus dispar | reverse complement strand
GATAGACAGATAGATAGACAGACAGATAGATAGATAGATAGATAGATAGATAGATAGATAGATAGATAGATAGATAGGTATTACAAAAGAAACATTGCACCTTTGAAACACTTTAACCTTCTCAACCATCTGTTTGGAGAAAAAGAAAACATCTGTCTCAAAATGTCAAAATGCTTCTATAATGCAAAAATGCTCAGCGAAAAGGGGACAAACTGAACCCTGACCCCAAATATCCACTTCCAGGCAAAACTTGTGTGGTGCTTTCCTAAATACACTGAACCCGAGCAGCATCACATACATGTAATTACCCTGACTGCTTCCTTCACTTACTGACCATAGAGCACACACTGAGAGTCAGGCACTGGCAGGTACGCCTGCGTTACTTCCCTTCCTCTTTCTTTGTCTTTCACACAAGCACACACACTTGTGACCTGCCAAAGGTAATTAATTGGACAGGGTTGGTTTCTGCTGAATGAGTATCAAGTCTGATTGCAGGAGGTCTTCCACACTCTTTAAGTCACCACATCTGACTGTGCTCTTACTATGCTCGGCCATTTTTATTGGCCAAGGCTTTTACAGTGATGTGAAGTCCATACCCACAAAATTAACTGACTTTGTCCATAATAAATATCAATTTCTAATCAATTCTCTTTTTTTCTTGCCTTTCCTAATATCAAATTTCTCTAATGTCCTTTCTCTGCAACAGGCCATGGTGAGTATGCTTTTCTATATATGAAATATGAATAAATGCTCATAAAGACAAATCCCTTTCCTTTTGTTAAAAACCTGCGTTTCACATTTAAATTTGGGTTAATTAGGAGCATTGTATTTGATTTTTTAAAAATCCACATACAATTCGTCCCAGAAATATTCATGCAGTGTTGAAAGATCATAACCATGTGACCTGACTAACCTCTCCTCCACTGTCGCTCAGTCCTTGGTTCAGAACTCCAGGAAGGCAGGCATCACCTCAGCGCTGACTTCTAGCACCCTCCATAACGAAGAACTGGTCAGTCCAAGCGTGAATCACTTTGTATGTACAACATTAGTCAGCTATTGCTAAACTCATGTTTTCCTTGTAGAAGAGCCACGTCTACAAGAAGACCCTCCAGGCTCTCATATACCCCATTTCCTGCACCACCCCACACAATTTTGAGGTATGGACAGCCACCACGCCGACCTACTGCTACGAGTGTGAAGGACTGCTGTGGGGTATCGCTCGCCAAGGCATGCGCTGCACCGAGTGTGGGGTCAAATGCCATGAGAAGTGCCAAGACCTGCTCAATGCTGATTGTCTGCAAAGTAAGAGAAACGTTATGTTTACATCATTTCTTTTTTAAACCAGCTTTAACAGAAAACTCACTGAGTGAATCACTGAGTTTAGTAAACAATCATATGTCTCTATTCACATCAATCTCAAATTGAGTTATTCATTTTAGGATGTAAACATCATAGCAGATATATACTATTTAAATCTCTCAAGTCTCGGGTAATTCCTATTGCATGAAATTTGTGTATTAGTTAGGAGAATAAAATAATTCTCCTAGCTCTCTTTTTCATTACTAAAAGAAAACTATCCTCTTTTTATCTTCTTTTGTATCAATTTATCAATGTCACACACAAAGTCTCCTTCCTGCTCCCCCTCGTCCAAGTCCTACTTTTTATGTTTTTCCAGTTTTTTTGAGAAAATATTAAAAGCCATTTGTCTTTTGTTGTCATCCACCTCTCTTTCCACATCTTTTTCTCAGCATTTTATTTCTCTGTAGGTCTGTTCGCCTGTAATTGATGAAATACATCAAAGTTTTTCATTGCCTCGATAGCCTTCTTCTCTTCTTTTGTTCTTGTAGAAATGTATCCTCAACAAGACTTTCTCATATTGTTTTAAATTATGATAACAATATACCTCTAAGCTTACCGCTGTCCAATACATCTCACATCATACCACTTCTGATGGATTTGTGATGTCAGATCTTTTCGTTTAATGCGCTGCTCTTCTCGTTTTATTCTCCAGGAGCAGCAGAGAAAAGTTCGAAACATGGCGCAGAGGACCGAACCCAGAACATCATCATGGTTCTTAAGGACCGGATGAAGATACGCGAAAGAAACAAACCAGAGATCTTTGAGCTCATTCAGGAAGTGTTCACGGTCCCCAAGTCCACTCACGTCACCCAGATGAAGCAGATCAAGCAGAGCGTGCTTGATGGAACCTCGAAATGGTCGGCGAAGATCAGCATCACAGGTGAGAGGATGGTTCAGAGCGGTAGTTTTGAAGAGAGTTGGCCAACAGCATCAACATCTCAGTTCTTTGGTCTTTCTGTGTGAAGACATACGTTTGCCTCTAAGGCCACGCAGCCACCAGTTCCTGACCAGTTTGGCTCATTTTTCTCTTCTCCTTAGTCTTGTGCGCTCAGGGTTTACAAGCAAAGGATAAAACCGGCTCCAGTGACCCCTACGTAACTGTCCAGGTGGGAAAGACGAAAAAGAGGACCAAGACCATCTATGGCAACCTCAACCCTGTTTGGGAGGAAACATTTAACTTGTAAGTCATTTCTTGGCTTTAGATTAGTTTAAGGCCGGTGTTTGTGTCTGTACTTATAGCGTTGGTACGTGACGGTGGTAACAGTGACCGGCTGTTTGTTTCTCAAGACCCACTCTCTGATACTGTCTCAACAGTGAGTGTCACAACTCCTCCGACCGCATCAAGGTGCGAGTTTGGGATGAGGACGATGACATTAAGTCGCGTGTGAAGCAGAAGTTCAAGCGAGAGTCTGATGACTTCCTGGGTCAAACCATAATTGAGGTCCGGACTCTGAGCGGAGAGATGGACGTCTGGTACAATCTAGGTCAGTTTACGTCTTCATATATATTTATATTATTACTTCTATCATTTATGGTAATCCAGCAGTTCCTTTCTGCCCTGGTCAGTTATTCTCATCCTTCAGCAGCAGGTCTGTTTTTGGGATTTGGGATTAAAATGGATCTACATCTCCAAGCTTGTTTCTCTGTTTTGTGTCCTTCACAGACAAACGTACGGACAAGTCGGCAGTGTCTGGAGCTATCCGCATGCACATCAGTGTAGAAATCAAAGGAGAGGAGACGGTGGCCCCATATCATGTTCAGTACACCTGTCTTCATGAGGTAAGCTCAGTTCTCTGTGTGGACGTTTGAAAAGGTAAAACCTTTCTCCTCCCATACTAATATGCCTGGTTATACGCAGCATGTGGCTTTGCCTGCAGTGTGGTCTGCTATGCTCGAGGTTTAACAACCACCAGGTAACCATTTAGGTTTTGATTCATGGACAAGTTCAGCCCACACATGACGAGGTTCCAAAAGTCTGCCTGATTTTAGTTAAAATGCAAAGACCAAGTTTGAATGAGAATCAAAGAGATCTGTTGCTGAAAAAGCATCTACTAAACTCCTTTAAGCCCCGCTTGTGCACGTGCATACGTGTCTGTGTGCATTTCTTTGTCAAACTGGCCTAATGAGCCATGTTGAGCAGGTTAATTTACCTGACGTTCACTTCTATAATTGATCCATTTCAAGTTAACACTCTGTGACGTTTGCTTTACCCTACGAAGATAAGCACCACTCGCAGCAGCTAAGACATGTAAGCCATTTCTGCGCTGGAGGTCCGCCCAGGAAAGTCTGCTGATTGATTACAGAGCAATCACAGATTTGTAAGGGCTCATTACTCGGTTCATTACTCCACAAAGTATAGTAGCTGAACCTTAACCAACAAATGACCTCTCTTGCTCCACATAAGTGCCCATAAACCCACTCAGAGTGTTTTACAGCGGTGTAAGGTTTTATGGCTGAGACAGTGTCTTGTACTGGCCTCGTAATGTCGTTTTATTGCACTTTATGCAGTGCAGCCAACCCAAGAACTGAACTGAGAGCTTGTTTTTACTCTGTTTGTGCGATTAAATGTGTTTGAAATTTCATTAGAACTGATTGGAACAAGATGTGAAAAATCATTTGAACTTCTCTGGTATTACTTACTAGTCTCAAGCTGCTGTTCTGGTTTTTTTCTTCAACTTTGTGTTTATTTTTTATAGAACAATAAAATGGATTAAAATAATACAAATGTCAGACATTACAGGTGCAAGCCAAATTGAGCAAGTTAAATTACTGTATATGACCAAACAGGTATCTCCATCAATTTAGGTTGACATGGGATTTCCAGCTTTCCAGTACTTTTCAAATTTATCTCTGGCATATCTTAGAGACAAGGTCAAGCGCCCCATACAATAAATCTCCCCAATCATCTCTTTCCATTCTGCAACACATGGAGGCTGCTTGTTGAGCCATTTTCTTTTTATCACTTTCTTGCAACTGGTTAATAAAATTTGCATTAAGTATCTGTCTAATTTCTTTAAGCTTAATGATGAGAAACTTAAATACATGAAACTGAAAGATTAACCAAATATTGACTTTCTCTCTTCTGTGACATTTTTCCAAAATGGTGAAAGCACAGGATAGTCCCAAAAAATATGGAAATGTCCAGCAGATTTATGTCCACACATCCTCCAGTAAACTTAGGTCTGTTAGACAGGGACGCTTTAATCTTTGGGGTTAGGAAAAATCTTAGGATTTTCTTATGAGCAAATTCCCTCCACAGACCATAGCTGGTGGTGAACGATGATGATTTGCAGTCATCTTTACCTTAGCTTCTCTTTCTCATCTTGTTTTTAGATATGTATAATGTAGAGAGGCCTCTTTCTTCTTGCAGGGATTTGTAGACTTTAGATATCAGTTTTCTGGTTTGCCCTTGTAAGCTCCCACAAATATCTTAATCAGCTTTCATCTTCTCTCTGTTCTCTCTATTCTGTATTTTTATCATTTGTTTTGGGGTTTTAATCCCCTCTCTCGTGCTTTCTGTAGAACCTGTTCCATTATGTGACCGACATCCAGAACAATGGTGTGGTGAAGATACCTGACGCTAAAGGCGACGATGCCTGGAAGGTTTACTTTGAGGAAACTCCCCAGGAAATAGTCGATGAGTTTGCCATGCGCTATGGAGTGGAGTCCATCTACCAGGCCATGACGTACGTTATCTTCTAAAAAAAAAAAAAAAAAACAGCCTGACTCCAGCGTGTCACCACTTTTAAACAGGACTCAGCACATTGCTTTCATGTATTAATCTCTCCAAGCTTTTAAGGCTGGGTTTTTAATTTTTGCTGACTTGACTATCTCTCGTTTGCAGGCACTTTGCCTGCTTGTCATCTAAATACATGTGCCCAGGTGTGCCTGCAGTGATGAGCACCCTGCTGGCCAACATCAATGCCTACTACGCCCACACTACCCAGGCAACCAACAATGTCTCTGCGTCTGACCGCTTTGCTGCTTCAAATTTTGGGGTGAGACAAAGCAGAAATGTTTAGCTAATTATATGAAGTAATATCTATTTCCCAAATGAAGCTGCAGTACCACAATTTCAGCATTTTCTTGCCACTTTGCCACTTCATGTATTGTATTCATTGTGGCGTGCGCTGCTTTGTTGTTAAACCCACAGAAAGAGCGATTTGTCAAGCTTCTAGATCAGCTGCACAACTCTCTGAGGATCGACCTGTCCATGTACCGAGTAAGATTCCTCCTCATTTCACCGTTCACACGCGCTTTTCCTTCTCTGTGATATTCCCTTTCATTTGATATGTCCCTCCGTGCGAGAAACACTAAAAACAAAAGAGGCAGATGTGTTAATGAGAGTGACAGCTCCTCTGAATCATGCACAGACGCACTCAGGAAACACTGCACACCCACGCAGATAGCGTGCTTCTAACAGGCACGCTGGCTGAGAGTCCGTGTGAAGTGTACGTACCTGTTTTCTTTTCTCTTACTGCAGAACAACTTCCCAGCCAGCAGTCCTGAGAGGTTACAGGATCTGAAGTCCACAGTGGACCTCCTCACTAGTATAACTTTCTTCAGAATGAAGGTACAGACCTTTCATCTTTGTCTCTTAATGCTTTTTACGTTTTCTCTTCCACTCAGACTACAACCTGGACTGACATTTGGTTCACTGAGCTCCACATGATGTATTAAGCATTTTTAATGAATTTGCTTAAATATTTGAACCCCCTCCGGGCAGTTAAAAACACACCTTTCGACTTAAATCAACCTATTTAATTTCAACATAAAAACCACATCTTTTGAAGGACGTACTGTTTCTTTTGTCTTTCGCTTCATGGTGATTTTGTGGACACTTCAGACATTACGGGTCACTTGTCTCACTTAACCATCTTCATGCTCTGTCGGTGTGCGTTTGTGCATTCAGGTCCAGGAGCTTCAGTCTCCACCGAGAGCCAGCCAGGTCGTAAAGGACTGTGTCAAAGCGTGTCTCAACTCCACCTACGAGTACATCTTTAATAACTGTCATGAGCTGTACAGTCGCGAGTATCAAACAGACCCGGTAAGAAACGACGGCGTGGGGACTGAACTTGTGTTTTGGCTTGTGTCTCTGTGTGCTTTTCTCTTGTATCCTCCAGTAACAATTAATAGACTTTAATAAACTGAAACCGAGCCATTTCAGATACAAATGAAAAGAACTTGGTGGAAAAGTTTAAGGCTGATAACTACATTTGTTCTTTTTCTGACTTTTCTCTAAGTTTCGTTCTTTTATTGCGGTTTAAGTTTGGTTAAGTCTTTGTAAATCATCACCTAACCCTGATTTGGGAATCTCTTACAATTTGACCAGCTGTTTTCCCACAACACATCATTAAAAGAGAGAAGGATCCTTCACAAATCGGAAAGCCTGACTAAAACTATTCTTTGTGGAAAAAGATTAGTCATTCGTTACCAAAAAACTGCTTTATCCTGATTTGACGTGTTAGATGCACTGCTGGTATTCTGTGTCTATACACAAGTGTGTATCTGTGCGTGTTGTGAGTTCTTGGTGTCTTCACTGTCTGGGTGAGCCAGGTTCTCCCCGGGGATTTCTAAAACTATGCTTCTAGCCTTCATTAAAGTGCCATTCCCGTCATTCTTCCCTGCGAATTTCAAATAAGCATTTTCCCCTTTGAATAAAACATTTCATCCTGAGGGACGTTGCAATATTTTGTTGAAATCTTTGCAAGATCATTCTTCACTCTTCAAGCCCTGCAACTTATTTCTTTCTTGCAGCACATCTTCAGCTATTTCAGAGACGTCGCCCAGACAGTGGCTTCTCTAAGTATTTTATAATCTGTTTGAGGTGCATCTGCTGAATATTTATGAGACTTCAGAAACTTCTGTCTCACTAAAACGTGTGTTGACATCATGTGTCTTTTTTGGCTCATGGATTATTTCATCCAGCGCTGATGGTTGTTAGAGTTTCACAATCCAGATTCTGATGGTTCAAATGAACAAAGGTATGTGGGAAAAATAAAGTAATTCATTTTTGGGGAGAGATTATGACATTAATAAAGGCTGTCAGGGAAATGTAAAATAGATATCTGTAGTGTCTGAAATAAGGAGCAGTCCAATAAGTCCAACTTAGGCAAGAAATGTCAAAAAATGAAACCTAAACATAAGGCAGGAGCACAGGTAGAGGCGTAGGTGTTCTAAACGAACAGGCTAGCAATGACAAGGAGAAGGATGGGATTAAAATACACAGAAACCAGTCAAAATACAATCAAAGAAGGAGGGAAACAAACACGAGGACAGAAAGTAAAACAAAATAATTCATATAAATTAATAACAAGCTTCTTCTTTCAGCTTCTACCTTCAGCAGTTGCTGCTGCGGATCAGTGTGTTCTGCATATTAGTATAGGGTTTTGTCTTATTTTTTAATGTCAGATGCCCGATTCTTTTTTTTTTTTTTTTCTGCATATATATTAATGGCTAGTACCAAATTTTCCACAACCTGAAGGCATATATATGCATTTTTTAAAAAAAGTCTGGGATTGCAGTCCTCAGTGAAGAAAAAACTGACTGAAAACAAAAGTTCTGGACTTGTATTTATTTGTACGCCCCACCTCTGACTATGTTTTCATTTAAACCCGACACTAACTTTTTAAGAAATTCTGCTAATAAACATACAAACAAAATAAAGTGGCCAATTTTTTTTGACAATAAATGCTCACATACTCAAAATATATTTAAATATTTAGATAAACATGTTTTTTTTTTAATGGTTTCAATTTTATTATTTATCTCAGTTATTTTTGCTACTGTTTGACGTTCTTATTTATATACTACTGATGCTCTTGTACTTCGCTGTTGCAAAAATGCAAAATCCCCATTATGGGACAAATAAAAGTTTACTTCTGCCTGATTATGACTCTAGTTATTCCTTTTTTGTTTGTTTGTTTTGTTTTGTTTTTAAGGCCAAGCAGGGTGCTGTGCCTCCGGAGGAGCAGGGACCCTCCATCAAGAACCTGGACTTCTGGTCCAAACTCATCACACTTATAGTCTCCATCATCGAAGAAGACAAAAACTCTTACACTCCCTGCCTAAACCAGTATGTATCTATATTTACTTCATACCTGTCTCACATTTTTCTTCCCCAGAAACTTTTCAAACTTGATCTCAGTTCTTTTCCATGACATCGTCTGCTTGCTCAGCTTCATACATTTCTCCTCCTCCATCAAGATTTCCCCAGGAGCTCAATGTAGGGAAAATCAGCGCAGAAGTGATGTGGAACCTGTTTGCTCAGGATATGAAGTATGCGATGGAGGGTGAGTGCAAAGGAACTTACACGACTTGTTACGTCATTTTTATTGTGAAGAGCCTTTGTGTTTCGAGCACTGTTTGCATTAATAGCCAAATAGAGACACAGAAAACAGTAGACTTTAAGTGGTTTCTGTAATTTTATTTTTAGGATGTTACTTTTAAGGGCTAGGGGGAAATCCAGTCACTGTAGTTTTATAAAACAAACTGTATCCTGGCCTTACCAGGCTTTCTCTCATATAATCCCTGCACAAGTACGACTGATTTGTCATTTCCTCTGCACACAGTCAACTATATCACATATATAGTGCTTTTTTACTTAAAAAAACAAATCTAAACCTTCTGTACTCTTTACTTCTACATACCATTAACTTCATTTACAGTCATGAAAGAACAAATTCTTTCCTTTGAAAGGTGTGAAAACTTAAGTAAAAGGTGTGAAAAGTGTCAGTCACTTGCTGCTCATAAAATGCACCTCATTAATTGGTCAGTACAAAATGTTCGCACCGCTATAACAGCTGAAGTTTTGGCAGTCTTATGTTTATACAATGCCAAAGAGTAAAGACATCAGTAATAAAATAAATGTTGCTACTGATGAGTCTGGAAGGGTTACAAGACTATTTTTGTGTCCATCGTTCTATAGTGAGAAGGATTATTTAGAGGCAACATCCAGAGAAATTGCAATAAACCCAAACTCTACATCTGTACAGGACTCTACATCTGTACAGGACTCTACATCTGCCTTCAGTTAACACGTTAGATGTTAAAGTTCATTACAGAGACACTAGAAAACACAAATGTGGATTGTTGGAAATGCATGCTGGACACCTGCTCCAGAGCAGGTAAGGTTTTGAGATAAGACAATGAAAAGCACCACATTAGATCAGTCAGTTGGCTTATAAAAATAAGTGATTAAAAATAAAAATAGACATTAATAGACAGACACTGAGAGAAGCCCTTCTCTCTTCTGTCTCCCTAAGCCAGAGAATTACTGAACCATCAAACCTTTCACTGAGAAGAGATGTCTTTAAAGACTTGTTACTTGATTTAAGATTTTGAACTAATATCACTTTTTTTTTTATTAATGAAATTAACTTAACTATAAAATATATTTCATTTTCTCATGCTACTTATCATGCTTTCACCAAATTGTATAAAATGATGTACACACCCTCTTATTTAATTCTTCTGAAACACTAGTCAAAATCACCCATAAAACTAAAACTTTTTATATCTAGCCGTTTTTGAGCCTGGCTGACATATAATTACAGTACTGGTAAGTCCATTAACAGATTTGACTGCTCTCTGTGTTTGCTGTCGAATCTAATTAAATGTATAAATAATTTAAAACAGCCAGATTTCAACCTAACAGAATAAGACTGAAGCATAACCAGATTTTTTCAAAAATATTCGATGATAGATAAAACCTTAGAAATGAAAGAGATTGTATTATCTTTCCAACCTGATTGTAAAATTGGTCCCATCTCAACTAAAATGACAACTTTTCATAAAGTGACCGTGTACTTAAAACCTCTGGTCACATTCAGTAGGTCTGTGTAGATACATATAAGGCCCAGTATCACGATTCATATTTGTGGTAACTCCCGGCAACGTTGATGTGCTCCACCTTTTTTTTTCCAGAACATGAGAAAAACCGCTTGTGCAAGAGCGCAGATTACATGAACCTGCACTTTAAAGTGAAGTGGCTGTACAACGAGTACTGCAAAGACCTGCCCTTCTTCAAGAGCAGAGTGCCAGAGTATCCTGCGTGAGTAGCAACTTGTTTTGAAAAGAAAAAAAATAAATAAATAAAATAATTTTAAAAAAATTACTGCTTTATCAATAATCTCTGAAACAGAAAGTATCCTGAAATTTTGGGATTTTCATTTATATATATATATATTTTTTTTAATTTATTTATATATATATATATATATATATATATATATATATATATATTTTTTTTTTTTTTTTTTTTTGTT